>JAUMJK010001346.1:0-33093 GCA_033558105.1 Coccyzus lansbergi
ACCCAGGACCCCCCTGACCCCCTCAATAGGACCCAGGACCCCCCCCCTGACCTCCCCAAAAGGGACCCAGAGCCCCCCTGACCCTCCCAATAGGACCCAGGACCCCCCTTGACCCTCCCAATAGGACCAAGGACCCCTCTGACCCCCCAAAAGGGACCCAGAGCCCCCCTGACCCTCCCAGAAGGACCCAGAAGCCCCCCTTGACCCCCCCAATAGGACCCAGGACCCCCCTTGACCCTCCCAATAGGACCAAGGACCCCTCTGACCCCCCAAAAGGGACCCAGAGCCCCCTGACCCCCCCAAGTAGGACCCAGAACCCCCCTGACCCTCCCAATAGGACCCAGGACACCCCCCTTGACCTTCCCAACAGGACCCAGAAGACCCCCCTGACCCCCCCCAAGTAGGACCCAGGACCCCCCCCTGACCCTCCCAATAGGACCCAGGACACCCCCTTGACCTTCCCAAAAGGACCCAGGACCCCCCCTGACCTTCCCAATAGGACCCAGGACCCCCCCTGACCTTCCCAATAGGACCCAGAGCCCCCCCTTGACCCTCCCAATAGAACCCAGGACACCCCCTGACCCCCCCAATAGGGACCCAGGACCCCCCCTGACCCCCCCAAAAGGGACCCAGAGCCCCCCTGACCCTCCCAATAGGGACCCAGGACCCCCCTGACCACCCCCAATAGGACCCAGGACCCCCCTTGACCCCCCCAAGTAGGGACCCAGGACCCCCCAGACCCCCCTAAAGGACCCAGAGCCCCCCCCAGGGGTCTATGAGCCCCTTCAAAAGGCCCCAGTAGCCCCCCCTGACCCTCCCACTAGGACCCAGGACCCCCCTGACCCCCCAAAAGGGACCCAGGACCCCCCAGACCCCCCTAAAGGACCCAGAGCCCCCCCCCAGGGGTCTATGAGCCCCTTCAAAAGGCCCAGCAGCCCCCCCTGACCCTCCCAATAGGACCCAGGACCCCTCCCCGACCCCCTAATAGGACCCAGAAGACCCCCCAGACACCCCTAATAGGCCCCAAAAGACCCCCCCTGACCCCCCCCCACCCCTTAAAAGGCCCAGAAGCCCCCATTGACACCCCCCCCTCCCCAATAGGACCAAGAGCCCCCCAGACCCCCCCCCCCCCTCAATAGGACCCTGAAGACCCCTGACCCTCCCGAATAGGACCCAGGACCCCCATGATCCCCCCCCAATAGGAACCAGAAGGCCCCCCCCACCCCCGACCCCCTCAATAGGACCCAGGGACCCAAGACCCCCCCTGACCCCCCCAAAAGGGACCCAGGGTGTCCCCCCCACCTCCCCCTTACCGCAAAGACCCCCGCGAGGAGGAGGAGGGCGAGGAGGAGGCAGAGGAGGGCCAGGAAGACCAGGGGACAGCCGGGGGGGGACGTCTGGGGGGGCTCTGGGGGGAAGAGAGGCTTGGTCACCCCTCTTACTAGTGGCCTTGGTGGCCCCAAACCCATCCCTGGTGGCCACAAGGTCCTTATCCCCATCCCTAGTGGCCTTGACCCCCATCCCTGGTGGCCACAAGGTCCCTGTCCCCATCCCTTGTGGCCTTGACCCCATCCCTGGTGGCCACAGTGTCCCTGACCCCATCTCTGGTGGCCCTGACCCCATCCCTGGTGGCCACAAGGTCCCTGTCCCCATCTCTGGTGGCCCTGACCCCATCCCTGGTGGCCACAAGGTCCCTGGACCCATCTCTGGTGGCCCTGACCCCATCCCTGGTGGCCACAAGGTCCTTATCCCCATCCCTGGTGGCCACAAGGTCCTTATCCCCATCCCTGGTGGCCCCAAATCCATCCCTGGTGGCCACAAGGTCCTTATCCCCATCCCTGGAGGCCTTGACCCCATCCCTGGTGTCCCCAAACCCATTCCCAGTGACCACAATGTGCTTGTCCCCATCCCTGGTGGCCCCAAACCCATCCCTAGAGGCCCTGACCCCATCCCTGGTGGCCACAAGGTCCTTATCCCCATCCCTGGTGGCCCCAAACCCATCCCTGGTGGCCACAAGGTCCTTATCCCCATCCCTGGTGGCCCTGGACCCATCCCTGGTGGCCACAAGGTCCTTATCCCCATCCCTGGTGGCCCTGACCCCAACCCTGGTGGCCACAAGGTCCCTGTCCCCATCCCTGGTGGCCCCAAATCCATCCCTGGTGGCCACAAGGTCCTTATCCCCATCCCTGGTGGCCCCAAACCCATCCCTGGTGGCCACAAGGTCCTCATCCCCATCCCTAGTGGCCTTGACCCCATCCCTGGTGGCCCCAAACCCATCCCTGGTGGCCACAAGGTCCTTATCCCCATTCCTGGTGGCCCTGGACCCATCCCTGGTGGCCACAAGGTCCTCATCCCCATCCCTAGTGGCCTTGACCCCATCCCTGGTGGCCACAAGGTCCTTATCCCCATCCCTGGTGGCCTTGACCCCATCCCTGGTGGCCACAAGGTCCTTATCCCCATCCCTAGTGGCCTTGACCCCATCCCTGGTGGCCCCAAACCCATCCCTGGTGGCCACAAGGTCCTCATCCCCATCCCTAGTGGCCTTGACCCCATCCCTGGTGGCCACAAGGTCCTTATCCCCATCCCTGGTGGCCTTGACCCCATCCCTGGTGGCCACAAGGTCCTTATCCCCATCCCTAGTGGCCTTGACCCCATCCCTGGTGGCCCCAAACCCATCCCTGGTGGCCACAAGGTCCTTATCCCCATTCCTGGTGGCCCTGGACCCATCCCTGGTGGCCACAAGGTCCCTGTCCCCATCCCTGGAGGCCTTGACCTCATCCCTGGTGGCCCCAAACCCATCCCTGGTGGCCACAAGGTCCCTGTCCCCATCCCTTGTGGCCTTGACCCCATCCCTGGTGGCCACAGTGTCCCTGACCCCATCCCTGGTGGCCCTGGACCCATCCCTGGTGGCCACAAGGTCCTTATCCCCATCCCTGGTGGCCACAAGGTCCCTGGATCCATCCCTAGTGGCCCCAAACCCATCCCTGGTGGTCCCTGTCCCCTCACCTGAGGTGTCACCGCGCCCTGTGACATCATCGCCGAGGTCACCGCGGAGGAGGGGGAGGGTGGGTGGCTCCTCCATGTCCCCCAGGTTGGTCCAAGGGGATGTGTCACCCGCGATGTCACCTGCCAGGTCACCTCCGGGGAGGACATCACCAGGTAAGATGTCCCCAGAGATGTCCTCAGTGATGATGCCACCAGTGATGTTCTCAGTGATGATGTCACCAGCCACGAGGTCACCACTGAGGTCACCGCCAGCCACGACGTCCCCAGTGATGATGTCACCGGCCATGATGTCACCAGAGGAGACGTCCCCAGTGATGACATCATCATGGAGGTCACCCCCAGCCATGACGCTGATGTCCCCAACGATGTCCTTGGTCCCAGCAGTGACGTCCCCAGCGATGATGTCACCAGAGAAGGTGCCTCCAGCGACATCCCCAGTGATGATGTCACCATTGAGGTCACCACCAGCCACGGTGTCTCCAGCCATGAGGTCCCCATCGAGGTCATCGCTGACGTCCCCAGTGACGTCCTCGGCCATGATGTCACCAGAGAAAATGTCCCCAGTGACGTCCCCAGCCATGAGGTCCCCATTGAGGTCATCCCCAGTGATGATGTCACCAGAGGAGGTGACCCTGGTGACGTCACCAGCCATGATGTCACCGTTGAGGTCATCGTCGATGTCCCCAGTGACCTCCCTGGCCATGATGTCACCGTTGAGGTCATCGTCGATGTCCCCAGTGACGTCTCCGGCCATGATGTCACCAGAGAAGACGTCCCCAACGACAATGTCCTCAGCCACGATGTCCCCAGTGACGTCCCCAGTGATGATGTCACCAGAGAAGGTGTCCCCACCTATGACGTCCCCAGCAAGGTCCCCAGAGATGACATCTCCAGCCATGATGTCCCCACCGAGGTCGTCCCCAGGGGAGGTGACCTCCCAGGGGGTGGCAGCCAGCTCCTCGTCCCCCCCGGGAGGCGGCGCCGTCACCGTGATGGTGACACCAGCCCCACCGAGGTCCCCTCCCCCCACAGCCTCGTCCCCGAGGTCCTTGTCCCAAATAGCCTCATCTACGACGTCCCCAAGGTCCTTGTCCCCCACGTCCCTCAGGGCTGAGACACCAACGTCCCCATCTGAGATGTCCCCAAGGTCCTTGTCCCCAAGGTCCTCCTCCCCAAGGTCCCTCAGGGCTGAGAAACCAACATCCCCAAGGGCCTTGTCCCCAATATCCTCATCGACGATGTCCCCGAGGTCCCTGTCCCCAAGGTCCCCATCTCTGATGTCCTCAACATCCTTGTCCCCAAGGTCCTTCAGGGTTGAGACATCAACATCCTTGTCCCCAAGGTCCTTGTCCCTAAGGTCCCTCAGAGCTGAGACACCAACCTCCTTGTCCCCAAGGTCCTTGTCCCCAAGGTCCCTCAGAGCTGAGACACCAACATCCTTGTCCCCAAGGTCCTTGTCCCCAAGGTCCCTCAGAGCTGAGACACCAACAACCTTGTCCCCAAGGTCCTTGTCCCCAAGGTCCTTCAGGGTTGAGACACCAACCTCCTTGTCCCCAAGGTCCCTCGGGGCTGAGACACCAACCTCCTTGTCCACAAGGTCCCTGTCCCCAAGGTCCCCATCTCTGATGTCCTCAACATCCTTGTCCCCAAGGTCCTTCAGAGCTGAGACACCAACGTCCTTGTCCCCAAGGTCCTTGTCCCCAAGGTCCCTCAGAGCTGAGACACCAACGTCCTTGTCCCCAAGGTCTTTGTCCCCGAGGTCCTTCGGGGCTGGGAATCCAACATCCTTGTCCACAAGGTCCTTGTCCCCAACATCCCTCAGGGCTGAGACACCAACATCCTTGTCCTTGTCCCCAAGATCCTTCAGGGTTGAGACATCAACATCCTTGTCCCCAAGGTCCTTGTCCACAAGATCCTTCAGGGCTGAGACACCAACCTCCTTGTCCCCAAGGTCCCTGTCCCCAAGGTCCCCATCTCTGATGTCCTCAACATCCTTGTCCCCAAGGTCCCTGTCCCCAACATCCCTCAGAGCTGAGACACCAACCTCCTTGTCCCCAAGGTCCTTGTCCCCAACGTCCCTCAGGGCTGAGACATCAACCTCCTTGTCCCCAAGGTCCTTGTCCCCAAGGTCCCTCAGGGCTGAGACACCAACGTCCTTGTCCCCAAGGTCCCTCAGAGCTGAGACACCAACCTCCTTGTCCCCAAGGTCCCTGTCCCCAAGATCCCCATCTCTGATGTCCTCAACCTCCTTGTCCCCAAGGTCCCTCAGGGCTGAGACACCAACATCCTTGTCCCCAAGGTCCTTGTCCCCAACATCCCTCAGGGTTGAGACACCAACACCCTCACCCACAACATCCCCAAGATCCTTGTCCCCAACGTCCCTCAGGGCTGAGACACCAACCTCCTTGTCCCCAAGGTCCTTGTCCCCAAGGTCCCTCAGGGCTGAGACACCAACAACCTTGTCCCCAAGGTCCTTGTCCCCAAGGTCCCTCAGGGCTGAGACATCAACATCCTTGTCCCCAAGGTCCCTGTCCCCAAGGTCCCCATCTCTGATGTCCTCAACCTCCTTGTCCCCAAGGTCCCTCAGGGCTGAGACACCAACATCCTTATCCCCAAGGTCCTTGTCCCCAACATCCCTCAGGGTTGAGACACCAACGTCCTCACCCACAACATCCCCAAGATCCTTGTCCCCAACGTCCCTCAGGGCTGAGACACCAACATCCTTGTCCCAAAGGTCCTTGTCCCCAAGGTCCCTCAGGGCTGAGACATCAACATCCTTGTCCCCAAGGTCCCTCAGGGCTGAGACACCAATGTCCTTGTCCCCAAGGTCCCCTAGGCCCGGGACCTCCCTGTCCCCAACGTCCCTCGGGGTGAGGACCTCCCTGTCCCCAACATCCTTTGAGGAGGTGACATCCCAGTCCCCAACGTCCTTCAGGGAGGGAACAACCTTGTCCCCAAGGGCTGGGACCTCCCTGACCCCAACATCCTTTGAGGAGGTGACATCCTTGTCCCCAACGTCCTTCAAGGAGGTGACATCATTGTCCCTAATGTCCTTCAGGGAGGTGACATCCCAGTCCCCAACATCCTTCAAGGAGGTCACATCCTTGTCCCTGAGGTCCTGGGCCTCCCTGTCCCCCACATCCTTCGAGGAGGTGACATCCTTGTCCCCAGGGGCTGGGACCTCCCAGTCCCCAGTGTCCCCTGGGGAGGTGTCCTCCCAGTCCCCGATGTCCTCCCTGTCCTCGGTGTCCTCCTCGTCGGCCGCGGTGACAGTGATGGTGATGCCGCCTCCGGCCCAGGGGGTGACGCTGGGGACACTTGGGTCACCCCCGGGGGTCCCCGTCACCTCCCCGGGGAGGGGACACGGGGGGGTGTCCCCGGAGCAGCCGTCGGCCATGGGACCTGGGGGGACAAGAGGGGACAGGGACGTCATGGGGGGGGTCACTGAGGGACACGGAGGAGCCCAAGAGGGACATTGAGGGACATTAGGAGACGTGAGGGGACACCAGGAGGGGACAAAGGGACATGGAGGGGACATGGAGAAGCCCCAAAGGGACATTGAGGGACATTAGGAGACGTGAGGGGACACCAGGAGGGGACAAAGGGACATGGAGGGGACACCATGAGGGGACACTGAGGACCCCAAGAGGGACAAGGGGACATGGGAGGGACACTGGGGACCCTAGAAGGGACATTGAGGGACATTAGGGGACACTGAGGACACTGAAAGGGACATTAGGGGGACATTGGAAGACATGAGGGTCACCATGAGGGGACAAAGGGACATGGAAGGGACAACTGAGGACACTAAAAGGGACATTGAGGGACATTAGGGGACACGGGAGGAGCACTGAGGACACTAAAAGGGACACTGAGGGACATTAGGGGACACGGGAGGAGCACTGAGGACACTAAAAGGGACATTGGGGGATATTGAGGGACAGGAGGAGACACCAGGAGGGGACAAAGGGACATAAGAGGACGTGAGGGGACATGGAGAAGCCCCAGAGGGACATTGAGGGACATGGAGAAGCCCCAGAAGGACATTGAGGGACATTAGGAGACAGGAGGGGACACCAGGAGGGGACAAAGGGTCATGGAGAAGCCCCAAGAAGGACATTGAGGGGCATTGAGGACACCAAGAGGGACATTGAAGGACATGAGGGGACACTGAGGACCCCAAGAGGGACAAGAGGACACAGATGAGACATGGAAGGGACACTGGGGACCCTAGGAGGGACATTGAGGGACATGGAGAAGCCCCAGAAGGACATTGAGGGACATTAGGAGACACCAGGGGACACCATGAAGGGCATGAGAGGACATGGAGAAGCCCCAAGAGGGACATTGAGGACACCAAGAGGGACATTGAGGACACCAAGAGGGACATGAGGGGAGATGGAGAAGCCCCAGAAGGACATTGAGGGGACATTGAGGGACATTAGAAGACAGGAGGGGACACCAGGAGGGGACAAAGGGTCATGGAAAAGCCCCAAGAGGGACAAAGGGGACACTGAGGACACCAAGAGGGACACTGAGGGACATGAGGGGAGATGGAGAAGCCCCAGAAGGACATTGAGGGGACATTGAGGGACATTAGAAGACAGGAGGGGACAAAGAGACATGAGGGGACATGGAGAAGCCCCTAGAGGGACACTGAGGACCCCAAGAGGGACACTGAGGACCCCAAGAGGGACACAGATGAGACAACCCAAGTTACCTGAGGGGACAGCAGGTGACGTCCCTGAGGGTCCTGGGGGTCCCTCCGGGGCTCCCGAGGCTGGTTCTGGGGTCACCGGAGCTGCTCACATCCCCCGAGAGGGAGATGGTGGCCTCGAGAGGGGGTCCCGGTGGCCACGAAGAGGTCTCGGTGGCTGTGAGAAGGTCCCAGTGGCCACGAAGAGGTCTCGGTGGCCACAAGAGGGTCTTGGTGGCACCTAGAAGGTCATGAGAAGCACCTCGGTGGCCGTGAGAAGGTCCCAGTGGCCACAAGAGGGTCTTGGTGGCACCTGGAAGGTCCCAGAGGCCACGAGAAGGTCGTGGTAGCACCTAGAAGGTCCCAGTGGCCACAAAGAGGGTCCTGGTGGCCACGAGAGGAGGTCCTGGTGGCACCTAGAAGGTCTTGGTGGCCACGAGAGGGTCTTAGTGGCACCTAGAAGAACCCAGTGGCCACAAGAAGGTCCCAGTGGCCACGAGAGGAGGTCCCAGTGGCCACAAAAAAATTCTTGGTGCCCTTGAGGAGGTCCCGGTGGCCACGAGAAGGTCCCAGCGGCCACAAGAGGGTCCCGGTGGCCACGAGAGGGTCTTGGTGGCCCCGAGAAGGTCCCGGTGGCCACAGGAGGGTCCTCTGGTGGCCCCGAGAAGGTCTCCTGCTCCAGATCCAGGAGGAGAAGGAGGAGGAGAAGGAGGAGGAGAAAGAGAAGAAGGAGGAGGAGGAGTCCGAGTGGCCCCAGAGCTGAGGCCCGAGCAGCTCATGTCTCCCCAGAGAGAACTAATGAGGCAGGAAAGTTCGTTAGAGCTTCCAGAGGGTGTTTATTATCGTCCTCCGGGGACCCCCCAGACGTCGGGGTCCCCTCTCCAGCTCTCGGGGTCGTCCCCAAGGCCCTCGGGGTCGACCCAGAAGTCGGGGTCCTCCAGGCTCTCCAGGCTCCGCTCCAGTCGGGCCAGTTCCAAAACCTGGAATTGTGGGGGAAGGAAGGAGCCGGTAACGAGGGCAGCGCTAACGAATCACACCCCCCAACCCCCACCCCACAACCTCCCCTAGGTCTCGGTTAATGAGGTTAATGAGCCGAACGAAGGTACCTGCTGGGCCTGAGGGCTCTCGGGACCCTCCAGGCGCTGCCGGAGGCTCCGGACGCGAGCGCTGAGGAGAGTCCGGGCGCTCGACGGCTCCACTAGGCCCTAAAGGGGGGGGGGTTGGACCCCAAAACCTTTGGATGATGTGGAGGAAACGCCCCAAACCCCTTCCTAGAACCACCCACCCCCCAACCTAGATCTCCCACAATGCCCCTGGGTTCACCCCCAACACCCCCTCCTAGAACCAACTTTCCCCCTAAACACCCAGAATGCCTCTGGGTTCACCCCCCCCAACATCTCAATGTCATCTCCCAATGACCCAGGATGCTCTGGGGTCACCTCAGCTTCCCCCCCAAGTCACCCCCAATATCCCACGATGCCCCTGGCTTCACCCCCCACACTCCCAACCTGGGTCGCCCAATGACCCAGGATGCTCCGGGGTCACCTCAGCTTCCCCCCCCCAAGTCACCCCAATGTCCCATGAAGCCCTGCCCAGTCCCACCCGAGTCCCTCCAATATCCCAGGATGCTCTGGGGTCTCCTCAGCTTCCCCTCCAAGTCACCCACAATATCCCGTGATGTTCTCCCCCCAACCTGAGTCTCTCCAATATCCCATGATGCTCTGGGGTCACCTCAGCTTCCCCCCCTCCCCCCCCCCAAGTCACCCCACAATATCCCATGATGCCCTCCCCACCCCCCAACCCGAGTCCCTCCAATATCCCATAATGCCTTGGGGCACCTCAATCCCCCTTATGTCCCCCCAAACATCCCATGATGCCTTGGGGCGCCCCAAGCCCCTTACGTCCCTCCCCAGGACCAAGATCCCATAATGCCCTGGGACACCCCAAGCCCCCTATGTCCTCCCAACATCCCATAATACCTTGGGGCACCCCAAGCCCCTTATGTCCCCCACAACATCCCATGATGCCTTGGGGTCCCACAACTGCCTATGATGCTTTGGGGGTCTCCCCCTCCCATCCCATAATGCCTTGGGGGGGGGTCTCCCCATGCCCTTGGTTCCCCCCCCAGGTCCCTCCAAGCCCTCCCATGGTGCTCTGGGGTCCCCAATGACTCTGGGTCCATCTTCCCCCCCCTCAACCCTCCCCAACCCCCTTCCCACTCCCTGGGTCCTCCCTCCAGCTTCCCATGATCCTCTGGGTCCTCCCCCCAAACCCTCTGAGTTTCCCATGATGCTCTGGGGTCCCCAATACCCTTGGGTCTGTCCCCACCTAGGTCCTCACCCTCCCTCCCAACCCCCCCCGCCCCACCCCTTGGGTCCTCCAGTTTCCCACAATGCTCCGGGTGCTCCCCCCAAGTCCTCCCCCTTCCCATGATGCCCTGGGCTCCCCTTCTGACCGTGAGGCGCAGGAGGAGGTTCCCGGCGCTGCCGGCAGGGACGCTGAGCCAGCCAGGCTGGGGCTCCGCCCCCGGGGGGAGGAGCCTGAGGGGCCCGGTCTGGGCTAGAGCTCGCAGGGACGCGGCTAGTGGCCTCAACCTGGTGGCCACTGGCGCCTCGCAGCACAGGGCCGCTGGGGGGACACACCAACATGGCCGCCGGCTGCACAACATGGCCGCCGACAGCCCCACTGAGCCCACCCCCAGCCCAAGATGGCTGCCTCAGGCCAATATGGCCACCACCACCAGCCCAAGATGGCTGCCAGCAGCCCAAAATGGCCGCCACCAGCAGCCTAAGATGGCCGTCAGCAGCACAACATGGCCGCCAGCAGCACAAGATGGCCGCCGGCTGCACAACATGGCCGCCGACAGCCCCACTGAGCCCACCCCCAGCCCAAGATGGCTGCCTCAGGACAATATGGCCACCGCCAGCAGCCCAAGATGGCCGCCAGCAGCCCAAGATGGCCGCTGCCAGCAGCCTAAGATGGCTGTCAGCAGCACAACATGGCCGCCAGCAGCACAAGATGGCTGCCGGCAGCACAACATGGCCGCCGACATCCCCACTGAGCCCACTCCCTGCCCAAGATGTCTGCCTCAGGACAATATGGCCACTACCACCAGCCCAAGATGGTCGCCAGCAGCCCAAGATGGCCGCCGCCAGCAGCCTAAGATGGCTGTCAGCAGCACAACATGGCCGCCAGCAGCACAAGATGGCCGCCGCCAGCCCCAAGATGGCCGCCGCCAGCCCCAAGATGGCCGCCGCCAGCCCCAAGATGGCCGCCGCCAGCCCCAAGATGGCCGCCGCCAGCCCCAAGATGGCCGCCGCCAGCACCCCCACTGAGCCTACCCCCAGCCCAAGATGGCTGCCTCAGGCCAATATGGCCACCACCAGCAGCCCAAGATGGCTGCCAGCAGACCCAAGATGGCCACCGACACCCCCACTGAGCCCACCCCCAGCCCAAGATGGCTGCCTCAGGACAATATGGCCACCACCACCAGCCCAAGATGGCTGCCAGCAGCCCAAAATGGCCGCCGCCAGCAGCCTAAGATGGCTGTCAGCAACACAACATGGCCGCCAGCAGCACAAGATGGCCGCCGCCAGTCCCAAGATGGCTGCCGCCAGCACCCCCACTGAGCCCACCCCCAGCCCAAGATGTCTGCCTCAGGACAATATGGCCACTACCACCAGCCCAAGATGGCCGCCACCAGCCCAAGATGGCCGCCACGAGGCCCAAAATGGCTGCCTCCAGCCCCAAAATGGCCGCCAAAAGTGCCAATATGGCTGCTCCCGTTCCAAGCAGCCATCTTGGTTCACAATCCCCACTCTTTCAGCCATCTTGGCCCCTTAGTGACCTCTGGGACCGCCCAGGCGGCCATCTTGATTCACAACCACCACTGGGGCAGCCATCTTGGCCCCTGCAGTGACCTCTGAGACCACCCAGGCAGCCATCTTGATTCACAACCCCAACTCCATCAACCATCTTGACCCCTTAGTGACCTCTCAGGCAGCCATCTTGATTCCCAACCACCACTGGGGCAGCCATCTTGATTCACAACCCCAGCTCCATCAGCCATCTTGTCCCCCTAGTGACCTCCCAGGCGGCCATCTTGATTCACAACCCCAACTAGGGCGGCCATCTTGATTCACAACCCCCCCACTCTTTCAGCCATCTTGACCCCCTAGTGACCTCTGGGACCGCCCAGGCGGCCATATTGATTCCCAACCCCCACTCCGTCAGCCATCTTGTCCCCCTAGTGACCTCCCAGGCGGCCATCTTGATTCACAACCCCAACTAGGGCGGCCATCTTGATTCACAACTCCCCCACTCTTTCAGCCATCTTGACCCCCTAGTGACCTCTGGGACCGCCCAGGCGGCCATCTTGATTCACAACCCCAACTCCATCAGCTATCTTGTCCTCCTAGTGACCTCCCAGGCGGCCATCTTGATTCACAACCCCCCTACTCTTTCAGCCATCTTGACCCCCTAGTGACCTCTGGGACCTCCCAGGCGGCCATCTTGATTCCCAACCACCACTGGGGCAGCCATCTTGATTCCCAACCCCAGCTCCATCAGCCATCTTGTCCCCCTAGTGACCTCCCAGGCGGCCATCTTGATTCACAACCCCAACTAGGGCGGCCATCTTGATTCACAACGCCCCTACTCTTTCAGCCATCTTGACCCCCTAGTGACCTCTGGGACCGCCCAGGCGGCCATCTTGATTCCCAACCACCACTGGGGCAGCCATCTTGGTTCACAACCCCAGCTCCATCAGCCATCTTGATTCACAACCCCAACTAGGGCGGCCATCTTGATTCACAACCCCCCCACTCTTTCAGCCATCTTGACCCCCTAGTGACCTCTGGGACCGCCCAGGCGGCCATCTTGATTCACAACCCCGACTCCATCAGCTATCTTGTCCCCCTAGTGACCTCCCAGGTGGCCATATTGATTCCCAACCACCACTCCGTCAGCCATCTTGTCCCCCTAGTGACCTCCCAGGCGGCCATCTTGATTCACAACCCCAACTAGGGCGGCCATCTTGATTCACAACCCCCCTACTCTTTCAGCCATCTTGACCCCCTAGTGACCTCTGGGACCTCCCAGGCGGCCATCTTGATTCCCAACCACCACTGGGGCAGCCATCTTGATTCCCAACCCCAACTCCATCAGCCATCTTGTCCCCCTAGTGACCTCCCAGGCGGCCATCTTGATTCCCAACCCCCACTCCGTCAGCCATCTTGGCCCCCTAGTGACCTCCCAGGCGGCCATCTTGATTCACAACCACCACTGGGGCGGCCATCTTGCCCCCCCTCCCTCCCCTCACCTGGCGGCCGTGCCGAGCCCAGGCGGAAGAGCTCCCGGAGGCCTCTGGCCGCCCTCACGGCCTCCAACATGGCCGCCACGGCCTCCTCCACCTCCGGGTGGCGCCACCGAGCCTGAGAGAAACCAACCAAAGGGGTTAAAAACTGCCCAAATTAACCCTTTTGGCTCCTTCGCGGGGTCGGGGGGGGGGAAAAGCTTTTCGGTACCTACCAAGCTGTGGGGGTCGGGGAAGGGGGCGAGACAGACGGACTCGGGGACGGACGGCCGCGGGGGGCGGGGCAGCCGCTGCCACAGCTCCTCGGCCACGAAGGGGGCGAAGGGGGCCAGGAGGCGGAGCCCCAGGTCGGCGCAAAAGAGCAGCGTCCGGCCGGCTTCCCGGCAGCCCCGACGCACCTTGGTCGTCTCCTGGGGACGGACGGACGGACACCCAGGGAGGGAGAGGGGGTTGGAGGGGACGGACGGATGGGAAAATGCGATTAGGAGGGACAGATGGACACACAGAGGGAGAAAAATGGGGTTGGATGAGACAGATGGACGAAAAAATGGGATTAGGAGGGACAGATGGACAGACAGAGGTAGAAAAATGGGGTTGGAGGGGACAGATGGACAGAAAAAATGGGATTAGGAGGGACAGATGGACACATAGAGGGAGAAAAATGGGGTTGGATGAGACAGATGGACAAAAAAATGGGATTAGGAGGGACAGATGGACAGACAGAGGTGAAAAAATGGGGTTGGAGGGGACAGATGGACAGACAGAGGTAGAAAAATGGGATTAGGAGGGACAGACGGACAGAGAGAGGAAGAGAAATGGGGTTAGGAGGGACAGACGGACAGAGAGAGGAAGAGAAATGGGGTTGGACGAGACAGATGGACGAAAAAAATGGGATTAGGAGGGACAGACGGACAGACCGAGGTAGAGAAATGGGATGAGGAGGGACAGACGGACAGACAAGAGGGAATAAAATGGATTAGGAGGGACAGACAGACAGACTCGAGCTCTACGAAGCCCAAACGTCGAGATTTTATGGACCAGGACGGACGGACAGACGGACTCAAGAGCCAAACGAGGTCTAAAGTCCAGGATATTATGGATTAGGAGGGACAGACAGACAGACTCGAGCTCTACGAAGCCCAAACCTCAAGATTTGATGGAGCAGGATGGACAGACAGACGGACTCAAGAGCCAAACGAGGTCCCAGGCTCAAGATACTATGGATTAGGAGGGACAGACGGACACTAGAAGGACCGAGGGAGCTTGTTGGGGGGTTTAACCCTTCGTGGAGACAACTCAGGAGGGACCAAGAGACCTTTGAGTGGGTTTAACCCTTCGAGGGGATGATCTGAGAGAGACAGATGGAGCTGGGATGGGACAGAGGGACAGACGGACGGACGGACACACCAGGTAGACGTCGCAGAAGCTTCGTAGCCAGAAGGTCTGGACGGCGGCCGAGGCCCCGTGGACCTCCAGGAGCTCCATCCGCCTCCCGACCTCCTCCAGGGCTTGGGCCAAGCGGCCGAGGACCCAGCGATCCATGGGGTGCTGCGGATCCACCTACCGGACGGACAGACGGACGGACGGACTAGAAGGTTCTTTTGGGGTGGGGGGGGGAAAGGGGGGGGGTGAAAGGTACCTCCTCGGGGGTGTCGGGGGTGGCCTCGGGGCCGGCGGCCGCCAGGACGAAGCGCAGGGCCTGCCACAGCTTGGAGCAGAAGCGGCGAGAGGACAGGAAGGAGGAGACGGACACACGGACGTCCTCACCTGGGGAAGGGAGGCACCTGAGGGCGCTGGGAGACACTGAAAGGGCCACTAGAAGCCACCACGAGGCACTAAAAGGGTCACTAGAAGGCAATAAGAGGCCACTAGAGGCTACTAATTGGTCACTAGGAGCCACTGCAAGGCCACTAGGAGCCACCAGAGGGCGCTAGGAGCCACTGCAAGGCCACTAGGAGCCACCAGAGGGCGCTAGGAGCCACTGCAAGGCCACTAGGAGCCACCAGAGGGTGCCAGGAGCCACTGCAAGGCCACTAGGAGCCACCAGAGGGTGCCAGGAGCCACTGCAAGGCCACTAGGAGCCACTGAGAAGCTACTAGGAACCACTAAAAGGTCACTAGAAGCCACTAGAGGGCGCTAGGAGGCACTAAAAGGTCACTAGAAGGTAATAGAGGCCACTAGGAGCCACTGAGAGGCCACTAGGAGCCACTAGAGGGCACCAAAAGCCACCAAGAGGCCACTAGGAGGCACTAGAAGGTCACTAGAAGGCAATAGAAGGTCACTAGAGGCTACTGAGAGAAAACCAAAGGTCACTAGAAGCAACAAGAAGCCACTAGAAGCCACTAAGAGGCCAGTGGAAGCTACTGAGAGGGCACTAGAAGCCACCAGAGGCCACTAGGAGCCACTAAAAGGCCACTAGAAGCAACAAGAAGCCACTAGGAGCTACTATAAGGTCACTAGAAGCAACAAGAAGCCACTAGAAGCCACTAAAAGGTCACTAGAAGATACTAAAATGTCACTAGAAGCCACTAAGAGGTAACAAGAAGCCACTAGAAGCCACTAAGAAGCCACCAGGAGCAACAAGAAGCCACTAGAAGCCACTGAGAGGCCACTAGGAGCCACCAGAGGCCACCATAAAGCCACTGAGAGGCCACTAGAGGCTACTGAGAGGTCACTAGGAGCCACTAGGAGCCACTGAGAGGCCACCAGAGGTCACCAGAAGACACCAAGAGGCCACTAGAGGACACTAGAAGCTACCCGGAGGCCACTGGAAGCCACCCAGAGGCCACTGGAAGCCACCCAGAGGCCACTAGAAGCCACCCAGAGGCCACTAGAAGCCACCCAGAGGCCACTAGAAGCCACCCAGAGGCCACTAGAAGCCACCCAGAGGCCACTAGAAGCCACCCAGAGGCCACTAGAAGCCACCCAGAGGCCACTAGAAGCCACCCAGAGGCCACTAGAAGCCACCCAGAGGCCACTAGAAGCCACCCAGAGGCCACTAGGAGCCACCCAGAGGCCACTAGGAGCCACCCAGAGGCCACTAGGAGCCACCCAGAGGCCACTAGGAGCCACCCAGAGGCCACTAGGAGCCACTGAGAGGCCACTAGGAGCCACTGAGAGGCCACTAGGAGCCACTGAGAGGCCACTAGGAGGTCACTAGAGGCTACTGAGAGGCCACTAGGAGCCACTGAGAGGTCACTAGGAGCCACTAGAAGCCACTAAGAGGCCACTAGAAGCAACAAGAAGCCACTAGGAGCCACTGAGAGGCTACTAGAAGCTACTAAAAGGTCACTAGAGGCTACTGAGAGGGCACTAGAAGCCACTGAGAGGTCACTAGGAGCAACAAGAAGCCACTAGGAGCCCCTGAGAGGCCACTAGAAGCAACAAGAGGCCACTAGGAGCTACTAAAAGGTCACTAGAAGCCACTGAGAGGCCAATAGAAGCAACAAGAAGCCACCAGGAGCCACTAAAAGGCCACTAGAAGCCACTGAGAGGACACCAGAAGCCACCAGAGGCCACTCGAAGCCACTGAGAGGCCACTCGAAGCTACTAAATGGTCACAAGAGGCCACCAGAGGCCACTAGGAGCCACTAAAACGTCTCTAGGAGCCACTGAGAGGCCACCAGGAGCCACTAAGAGGTCACGAGAAGCCACTGAGAGGCCACCAGAGGCCACTAGAAGACACCAAGAGGCCACTAGAGGCCACTCGAAGCCACCTGGAGGCCACTCGAAGCCACCAGGAGGTGGTGGCGTCTCTTACCATGAGCATTGTGGGAGCAGAGGGCCAAGCGGAGGCCGTCGGCGCCGCACTCGGGGAGGCCGTGAGGGAACTGCCGCCGCTGGAGAAGACATTTGGGGGTCACCGGGGGGGGTCAGGATGGAGGTTTCGGGGTGACCAGGGGGGAGGGGAGGGGGACGGCACCGACCTGCCCCTCGGAGGCCACCGCCAGCTCCTGGGGGTCCAGGACCTTCTGGCCAAGCTTCTGCTGCAGCTCCTGGAGGGGAAAAGGAGAGAGGACAAGGGAGGCCGAGGTCTCCGGCTTGGGGGTCTCCTTGACCTTATTTAGTCTCCTAGATCATCCTTTTGGGGTCTCCTCGACCTTAATCTTTGGGGCTCCTCAACCACCATTTTAGGGCTCCTTGACCTCCATCTTGGGGCTCCTCGACCTCCATCTTTAGGGTCTCCTTGACCTTATTTAGTCTCCTAGATCATCCTTTTGGGGTCTCCTTGATCTCAATCTTTAGGGTCTCCTTGACCTTAACCTTTGGGGCTCCTCAACCTCCATCTTTGGAGTCTCTTTGACCTTATTTGGGGCTCCTCGACCTCCATCTTTGGGGCTCCTTGACCTTATTTAGTCTCCTAGATCATCGTTTTGGGGTCTCCTCGACCTCCATCTTGGGAGCTCCTCGACCTCCATCTTTAGGGTCTTCTTGACCTTAATCTTTGGGGCTCCTCGACCTCCATCTTTGGGGTCTCCTTGACCTTATTTAGTCTCCTAGATCATCCTTTTGGGGTCTCCTTGACCTCAATCTTTGGGGCTCCTCGACCTCAATCTTTAGGGTCTCCTCGACCACCATTTTAGGGCTCCTTGACCTCCATCTTTGGAGTCTCTTTGACCTTATTTGGGGCTCCTTGACCTCCATCTTGGGGCTACTTGACCCCCTCATGGGGCTCCTCAACCTCCATCTTTAGGGTCTCCTTGACCTTAACCTTTGGGGCTCCTCGACCTCCACCTTGGGCCCCGTTACCTGGAGAGAGGCTCCGCGGATGACGTCCTGGGGGTCGATGACGTTCCCGAGGGATTTGCTCATCTTCCGCCCTTGGGAGTCGCGAACCAGGGAGTGAAGGAGCACCTGGAGGGGGAAAACAGGGACCTTTGGGGACAGGGACCTTGAGGAGCTTCGAGAGACCCTGAGGAGCTCCGAGAAGACCCTGAGAAAACCTTAAAGAGCTCCGAGAAGACCCCGAGGAGCTTCGAGAAGACCCTGAGAGGCTTCGAGAAGACCCTGAGAAAACCTTAAAGAGCTCCGAGAAGACCCTGAGGAGCTTTGAGAAGACCCCGAGGGGCTCCGAGAAAACTTTGAGGAGCTCCAAGACCCTTCAGGAGCTCCGAGAAGACCCCGAGAGGCTCCGAGAAAACCTTAAAGAGCTCCGAGAAAACCTTAAAGAGCTCCGAGAAGACCCCGAGAGGCTCCGAGAAGACCCCGAGAGGCTCCGAGAAGACCCCGAGAGGCTCCGAGAAGACCCCGAGAGGCTCCGAGAAGACCCCGAGAGGCTCCGAGAAGACCCTGAGGAGCTTCAAGAAACCTTGAGGAGTTCCGAGAAGACCCCGAGGAGCTCCGAGAAGACCTCGGGGACCTCCTTGTGGACTCACCTGAGAGAAGGGCAGTTGTCCCGTGAGCTGCTGGCCCAGCATGACCATCCTGGCCACCCAGAAGAAGAGGAGGTCGCTGCCGGTCTCCAGGACACTGGTCGGGTAGAACCTCTGCAAATCAGGACTCTGGGGACACCAAAAATGGGGGTTGGGGACATCAGGTTGAGGTCATCGAGGGCTCCGAAGCCACCGAAAGGAGCTCTGGGGATACTGAAAGGTCTCTGGGGACAACGAAAGGAGCTCCAGGGTCATCGAAAGGAGCTCTGGGGACAACAAAAGGGGCTCCGGGGCCACCAAAGGAGCTCTGGGGACAATGAAAGGGGCTCCGAGGCCACCAAAGGAGCTCTGGGGACAACGAAAGGAGCTCTGGGGACAACGAAAGGAGCTCTGGGGACACCGAAAGGAGCTCTGGGGACACCGAAAGGAGCTCTGGGGACACCAGAAGAAGCTCCGAGGCCACCGAAAGGGCCTCTAGGGCCATCGAAAGGAGTTCGGGGACCAGTAAAAGGGTCTCTGGGGACACCAAAAGGGTCTCGGGGGCCACCAACTCACCTCCTGGGGCCACCCGAGAGCGGCAAAGGGGAAAAGGGCCGAGGAGAACCAAGTGTCGAGGACGTCGGAGTCTGGAAAGAGGAAGGGGGGGGACCCCAAAAAATGGGTTAAAAGGGGACAGGGGGAGGATTTGGGGTCCCAAGGGGGGATTTTGGGGTCCTGGAGGGGGATTTAAAGCAGAATTTGGGGTCCTGGAGGGGGATTTAAGGTGGACTTGGGGTCCTGGAGGTGGATTTTGGGGTCCTGGGGGTGGATTTAAGGTGCATTTGGGGGTCCCAGGGTTGGATTTAAGGTGGACTTGGGGTCCTGGAGGGGGAATAGTTTGGGTTTTGGGGTCCTGGGTGGGGGGGATTTAAGGTGGACTTGGGGGTCCTGGAGGGGGATTTAAAGCAGAATTTGGGGTCCTGGGGGTGGATTTAAGGTGGATTTGGTGGTCCCAGGGGGGGATTTAAGGTGGTTTTGGGGGTCCCAGGGTGGGATTTAAGGTGGACTTGGGGGTCCCAGGGTGGATGTGGGGGTCCTGGGGTGGGATTTAAGGTGGACTTGGGGGTCCCAGGGTGGGATTTAAGGTGGACTTGGGGGTCCCAGGGTGGATGTGGGGGTCCTGGGGTGGGATTTAAGGTGGACTTGGGGGTCCTGGGGTGGCTTTAAGGTGGATTTTGGGGTCCTGGGGGTGGATTTAAGGTGGACTTTGGGGCTTCTGGGGTGGATCTGGGGGTCCCAGGGTGAACTTGGGGGTCCCAGGGTTGGATTTAAGGTGGACTTTGGGGTCCTGGGGTGGCTTTAAGGTGGATTTTGGGGTCCTGGGGGTGGATGTGGGGGTCCCAGGGTTGGATTTAAGGCAGATTTTGGGGTCCTGGGGGGGGATTTAAGGTGGATTTGGGGGTCCCAGGGTGGATGTGGGAGTCCCAGGGTTGGATTTAAGGTGGACTTTGGGGTCCTAAGGGAGATTTAAGGCGGATTTGGGGGGTCCCAAGGTGGATTTTGGGGTCCCCCCCCTCACCTTGCTGGAGCCGGACATCCCGGGAGGAGCAGCCGAGGAGTTTTGCCGCCTCCTCTCGGGCTTCGGCCTCGTCTCGTCCCACCACCCACAGCCCCTCGGGGCCTGCTTGGGGGTCTGGGGGGGTCGAGGGGTTTTGGGGGGCAGGGTCGGGGGGTGTGGGGGACACGACCCGGAACGCGGGGACACGGTGACCCCACCACAGCTGCCGGGACAGGCACCAGTCCCTGAGGGGAGGGGGGAAAAGAGTGAGGAGGGGGGGGTCCCAGACCCACAAGTGTCCCCCTCAGCCCCCCAAGTTCCCCCCTGAACCCCCAAGTCCACCCCAAATCCTTGATGTCCCCTTCATGGACTCCCAAGTCCCCTCTGGGGGTGTCCCAGACCCCCAAGTCCACCCCAAATACTTGATGTCCCCTCCCTGGACCCCCAAGTCCCCTCTAGGGGTGTCCCAGACCCCCAAGTCCACCTCCAGTCCTTGATGTCCCCTTCTTGGAACCCCAGGTCCCCTCTAGGGGGGGGGGGGGTCCCAGACCCCCATATCCACCCCCTGGACCCCCAAGTCCCCTCTGGGGGTGTCCCAGACCCCCAAGTCCCCTCTAGGGGTGTCCCAGACCCCCAAGTCCCCCCTCACCCCACTCTGTCCATCCAGGTCTTCCAGTTCTTCTCGTGGAACTTGGGGACCAGGCGGAGTCTCCCCGATGTCACCGCCTGGGAAGGGGGGGGGACAGGGGACACCCAGGTGACCTCCCCCTCCAACCTCTGATGTCCCCCAAGGGCCCCAGATGTCCCCAAGGCTCCTTTATCCCTATCCCTGATGTCCCCAAAGGTCCTTATCTCCATCCCTGATGTCCCCAAGGCTCCTTATCCCCATCCTCGATGTCCTCTGAGCTCCCTCTTCCCATCCTTGATGTCCCCAAAGCTCCTTCATCCCCCTCTCTAATGTCCCCAAAGCTCCTTGTCCCCATCCCTGATGTCCCCTGAGCTCCCTCTTCCCATCCCTGATGTCCCCAAAGCTCCTTCGTCCCCATCTCTAACGTCCCCAAGGCTCCCTGTCCCCCTCCCTGATGTCCCCAAGGGCCCCGAGATGTCCCCAAGGCTCCTTATCTCCATCCCTGATGTCCCCGAGCTCCCTCTTCCCATCCCTGATGTCCCCAAGGGCCCTTATCCCCATCCCTGATGTCCCCAAAGGTCCTTATCCCCATCCCTGATGTCCCCAAAGGTCCTTATCTCCATCCCTGATGTTCCCAAAGGTCCTTATCTCCATCCCTGATGTCCCCAAAGGTCCTTATCCCCATCCCTGATGTCCCCAAAGCTCCTTGATGTCCCCATCACCTCTCGTGCTCTCTGTCCCATCTGGTGGCAGCGCAGGAACCACTGGCTCTTGAGGAGGTACTCGATGACGTCCCCCGAGCGGCTGTCGGGGACCCCGAGGGGGTGAGGAGGGGACAGGGAGGTGACAGGGATGGGGACAGGGATGGGGACAAGGTACCTGCAGAGGGGCAGAGTGACCTGGTGGTCCTGGAGGCGACGGAGAAGTCCCAGCTCGGCCAGAGCTGCCACCACGCGCTCCCGCGCCTCGAAGCGATGGACGCCCTGGGGACAGCAGGGGACACGGTTGGGGACACCAGGTGATGCCAGAGACAGGGCTGGGGACATAAGGGATGTGAGGGAAGGGAAAGAACGAGGTTGGGGACATGAGGGATATGAAGGGACAAGGTTGGAGACATGAGGGAGACGAAGGGACAGGGTTGGGGACACAAGGGAGACGAAGGGACGAGGTTGGTGACATGAGAGACAGGGTTGAGGACATGAGGGAGACGAAGGGACAGGGTTGGGGACAAGAGGGATATGAAAGGAGAAGGTTGGAGACATGAGGTGACACGAGAGACAGGGTTGGGGACATGAGTGATACGAAGGGACAAGGTTGGGGACATGAGTGATACGAAGGGACAAGGTTGGGGACATGAGTGATACGAAGGGACAAGGTTGGGGACATGAGAGACAGGGTTGGGGACATGAGGGAGACGAAGGGACAGGTTTGGGGACAAGAGGGATAGGAAGGGACAAGGTTGGGGACATGAGAGACAGGGTTGGGGACACGAGGGATACAAAGGGACAAGGTTGGGGACAAGAGGGATAGGAAGGGACAAGATTGGGCACATGAGAGACAGGGTTGGGGACACGAGAGAGACAAAGGGACAAGGTTGGGGACACGAGAGACAGGGCTGGGGACATGAGACAGGGTTGGGGACACGAGAGAGACAAAGGGACAAGGTTGGAGACACGAGGTGACACGAGAGACAGGGTTGGGGACACGAAGGATGCGAAGGGACAAGGTTGGTGACACGAGAGACAGGGTTGGGGACACGAGGGACGTGAAGGAATAGAAAGAACAAGGTTGGGGACATGAGGGGTACGAAGAGACAGGGTTGGGGACACGAGAGACAGGGCTGGGGACACGAGGGATGCAATGGGACAAGGTTGGTGACACGAGGGATACGAAGGGACAAGGTTGGTGACATGAGAGACAGGGTTGGGGACATGTTGGGTTCCCCAGGGCTCAGGGCTGGGTCCAGCCCTGTTCAATGTCTTCATCAATGACCTGGATGAGGGCATCGAGGGTCCCCTTAGCAAGTTTGCAGATGACACTGAGCTGGGAGGAGATGTTGAGCCCCTGGAGGGGTTTGAGGGTCTCCAAAGGGATCGGAACAGGCTGGATTCATGGGTTGAGACCAACGGGATGAGGCCTAACAAGGCCCAAAATGGCGGATCCTGCGCTTGGGGCACAACAACTCTGAGCAGAGCTCCAGACTGGGAGAAGTCTGGCTGGAAAACTGCCAGGAGGAGAGGGACCTGGGGGGGGTTGGTCGACAGCGACTGACCATGAGCCAGCAGTGTGTCCAGGGGGTCAAGAAGGCCAATGGCATCTTGGCTTGGAGCAGAAATGGTGTGACCAGCAGGGCCAGGGAGGGGATTCTCCCTCTGGACTCAGCACTGGGGAGACTGAACCTCAAATCTTGGGGTCAGTTGTGGGCCCCTCAGCACAAGAAGGATGTTGAGGCTCTGGAGAGAGTCCAGAGAAGAGCAACGAGGCTGGTGAAGGGGCTGGAGGAGAAGCCTGAGGGACCTGGGGGTGTTTATCCTGGAGAAGAGGAGGCTGAGAGGAGACCTCATTACTCTCTGCAACTCCCTGAAAGGAGGTTGTGGAGAGGAAGGAGCTGGGCTCTTCTCCCAAGGGACAGGACGAGAGGGAATGGCCTCAAGCTCCACCAGAGGAGATTTAGGCTGGAGATTAGGAGGAAGTTTGTCATGGAAAGGGTCATTGGGCATTGGAACAGGCTGCCCAGGGCAGGGGTTGATTCACCTTCCCTGGAGGTGTTTAAGGGACAAGTCTATGAGGTCCTGAGGGACTTGGTTTAGTGTTTGATAGGAATGGTTGGACTAGAAGATCCGCTGGGTCTCTTCCAACCTGGTTGTTCTGTGACTCTATGAGGGATACAAAGGGACAAGGTGGGAGACATGAGGTGACACGAGAGACAGAGTTGGGGACACTGGGGCACAGGGTTACCTGGAGCCACCCCCCGCCGGGCGGGGGACACATGGTGCCGTCGTCCCCGATGACCCCGATTGGGGACAACCCGTGGGTGGCAGCCAGGGCCAGGTCGGGGGGGCTGTGAGCCGGGGTCACCTTCACCGCCCCTGGGGACAGGGACACTGTCACCCCAACCCCCTCAGTGTCACTCCGACCCCCCCAGTGTCACCCTGACCCCCTCAGTGTCGCCCTGACCCCTCCCAGTGTCACTCCCTGTCACCCTGACCCCCCCCAGTGTCACCTCCTGCCACCCTGACCCCCCCCCAGTGTCCTCGTACTGGTCCCAGTACCTCCCTATAGAGATCCCAGTTCCCATACTGGTCCCAGTACCTCTCTATATAGATTCATTTCCAATACTGGTCCCAGTACCTCCCTATAGAGATCCCAGTTCCCATACTGGTCCCAGCCTCCCCCATACTGGTCCCAGCATCCCCCTCCAGAGCTCCCAGTTCCCATACTGGTCCCAGTACTCCCCCTCCCCGTGCTCCCAGTCCCCATACTGGTCCCAGCACCACCCCCAGTGCTCCCAGTTCCCATACTGGTCCCAGTACCCTCTTTCCCAGAGCTCCCAGTTCCCATACTGGTCCCAACCTCCCCCATACTGGTCCCAGTACCTCCCTATATAGATCCCAGTTCCCATACTGGTCCCAATACACCCCTCCCAGAGCTCCCAGTTCCCATACTGGTTCCAGCCTCCCCCATACTGGTCCCAGTACCCCCCTATATAGATCCCAGTTCCCATACTGGTCCCAGCGCCACCACCAGAGCTCCCAGTTCCCATACTGGTCCCAGTACCCCCCTCCCAGAGCTCCCACTTCCCATACTGGTCCCTGCATCCCCCTCCCAGTGCTCCCAGTTCCCATACTGGTCCCAACATCCCCCAAACTGGTCCCAGTACCTCCTCCCAGTGCTCCCAGTTCCCATACTGGTCCCAGCGTCCCTCTCCCAGTGCTCCCAGTTCCCATACTGGTCCCAGCGTCCCTCTCCCAGAGTTCCCAGTTCCCATACTGGTCCCAGTACCACCCTCCCAGTGCTCCCAGTTCCCATACTGGTCCCAGTACCTCCCTATATAGATCCCAGTTCCCATACTGGTCCAGCCTCCCCCATACTAGTCCCAGTACCACTCTCCCAGTGCTCCCAGTTCCCATACTGGTCCCAGTACCGGTTCCGCGCTCAGGTTCCACTCGGGGGTCGAAGACGATGGGCAGGAGGTGCCCCGAGAAGGGGTGACGGACGCGGCGGTCATGGAGGTGCTGGGGGCGGGGTCAGCACAGGCCACGCCCCTTTCCCCTTATATAGGCTTTGACCCCCCCCAGCCCCATCCCTTTCCCTTATATGGAAACAGCTCCTTAAGTGGAAACAGCCCCATCCCTTTTCCTTATATGGAAACAAGCTGTAGCCCTGCCCCTTTCCCTTATATGGAAACAGCCCCTTAAGTGGAAACAGCCCCATCCCTTTTCCTTATATGGAAACAACCTGTAGCCCTTCCCCTTTCCCTTATATGGAAACAGCCCCATCCCTTTACCTTATATGGAAGCAACCTGTAACCCCACCCCTTTCCCTTATATGGAAACAGCCCCTGAAGTGGAAGCAGCCCCATCCCTTTTCCTTATATGGAAACAAGCTATAGCCCTGCCCCTTTCCCTTATATGGACACAGCCCCTTCCCCTTATATAGGTGTTGCCCCCATCCCTTTCCCTTATATGGAAACAGCCCCTTAAGTGAAAACAGCCCCATCCCTTTTCCTTATATGGAAACAACCTGTAGCTCTGCCCCTTTCCCTTATATGGACACAGCCCCTTTCCCTTATACAGGCTTTGACCCATAGCTCCACCCCTTTCCCTTATATAGAAACAGCCCCTAAAGTGGAATCAGCCTCATCCCTTTTCCTTATGTGGAAACAGCTCCTTAAGAGGAAGCAGCCCATCCCTTTTCCTTATATGGAAGTAACCTGTAACCCCACCCCTTTCCCTTATATGGAGAGCCAGGCCCCACCCACCTGGTATCGGGGGTCATCGGGGTGGACGGCGACGGCCACGTCCCCAAAAAGCGTCTCGGGGCGAGTGGTGGCAACGGGAACCTCCAGGCCTGGGGACACGGGGAACACGAGGGACACTCAAGGGGACACTCAAGATCATGAGGGACATGGAAAAGGACATGAGGGACACTCAAGGGGACATTCGAGGTCATGGGAAAGGACATGGAGGACACTCAAGGTCACAAGGGACATGGAAAAGGACACAAGGGACACTCAAGGTCATGAGGGACATGAAGAAGGACACGAGGGACACTCAAGGGGACACTCAAGGGGACACGGGACACTCAAAGGGACAACCAAGATTACAAGGGACATGAAAAAGGACATAAGGGACACTCAAGGGGACAAGGGACACTCAAGGGGACATTCAAGGTCATGGGAAAGGACACGGAGGACACTCAAGGTCACAAGGGACATGGAAAAGGACACAAGGGACACTCAAGGTCATGAGGGACATGAAGAAGGACACGAGGGACACTCAAGGGGACACTCGAGGTCATGGGAAAGGACATGGAGGACACTCAAGGTCACAAGGGACATGGAAAAAGACATGAGGGACACTCAAGGGGACAAGGGACACTCAAGGGGACAATCAAGATCACAAGGGACATGGAGAAGGACACGAGGGACACTCAAGGGGACACTCAAGGGGACAAGGGACACTCAAGGGGACAATCAAGATCACAAGGGACATGGAAAAGGACACGAGGAACACTCAAGGGGACATTCAAGGTCATGGGAAAGGCCATGGGGGACACTCAAGGTCATGAGGGACATGGAAAAGGACATGAGGGACACTCAAGGGGACAATCAAAGTCATGAGGGACACGGAAAAGGACACGAGAGACACTCAAGGGGACATTTAAGGTCATGGGAAAGGACATGAGGGACACTTAAGGGGACAAGGGACACTCGAGGAGTCACTCAAGGGGCCACTCACCATCATCACCCTCCACGGGGTAGGCGAAGGTGACGAGGACGCCGAAGGTGACAGGTTGGGGACAGCCAGGGACACGCAGCGAGGTGGGGCCAGGAAGAGAGAGGGGCTCCACCTGCAGGGGCACCGAGGGGTTAATCCCCAGCCCCTCGGGGACAATTTAGGGGACAGGGAAGGGGGTTAACAACCTCCCTGGGGACATCTGGGGACAGTCGGGGACCTCACTGACCTCGATGTCGGCCACGGCCGAGCGCAGGGCACAGGACCAGGCCACGAGGCGGCGCTGCCGGTGGATGAGGCCCTCGCGGTGCAGCCGCACGAAGGCCTCGGTCACCGCCCTGGAGAAGACCTGGGGAGGTGACAGGTTGGGGACACTCTGAGGACACTTTAGGGACAGGTTGGGACGTGGGACGAGACTTACGGGGTCCATGGTGAAGGCACAACGGCTCCAATCCAGCGAAGCCCCCAACGCCCGGAGTTGCCGCAGGATCTCGTCGCCGTGGCTGGTGACACCAGTTCGAGGGGGAATTGTCACCTCTTTTGTCTGTCACCTCTCCTGTCACCTCAACCCCCCACCAGTGTCCCCCTCACCGCTCTTTCCAGGCCCAAACCTCTGCCAGGAACTGGGAGCGAGTCAGGTCCTGGCGACGCAGACCTCGCTGCTGCCACAGCCACCGCTCGACCACCGCCTGGGGACACCCAAAGGGACCTTGGGGACACCGGGGACGAGGATCGGGGGCCTTGGGGACACTTGGGAGGAGGATCAGGGGCTTTGGAGGGTGTTGAGGACATCAAAAGGGACCTTGGGGACACCAGGGAGGAGGATTGGGGACCTTAGGGACATCAGGGAGGGTGTTGGGGACATCAAAAGGGACCTTGGGGACACCAGGGAGGAGGATTGGGGACCTTAGGGACATCAGGGAGGGTGTTGGGGACATCAAAAGGGACCTTGGGGACATTGGGGAGGAGGATCAGGGGCCTTGGGGACACTTGGGAGGAGGATCAGGGGCTTTGGAGGGTGTTGAGGACATCAAAAGGGACCTTGGGGACACCAGGGAGGAAGATTGGGGACCTCAGGGACCTCAGGGAGGGTGTTGGGGACATCAAAGGGGACCTTGGGGACACCAGGGAGGAGGATCAGGGGCTTTGGGGACACTTGGGAGGAGGATCAGGGGCTTTGGAGGGTGTTGAGGACATCAAAAGGGACCTTGGGGACACCAGGGAGGAGGATCAGGGACCTTAGGGACATCAGGGAGGGTGTTGGGGACATCAAAAGGGACCTTGGGGACACCAGGGAGGAGGATTGGGGACCTTAGGGACATCAGGGAGGGTGTTGGGGACCTCAAAGGGGACCTTGGGGACATTGGGGAGGAGGATCAGGGGCCTTGGGGACACTTGGGAGGAGGATCAGGGGCTTTGGAGGGTGTTGAGGACATCAAAAGGGACCTTGGGGACACCAGGGAGGAGGATCAGGGACCTTAGGGACATCAAGGACATTAGGGGAGGAGGATTAGGGGCCTCAGGGATGTTGGGGACATCAAGAAGGGACACTGGGGACATCGGAGAGGGTGTTCAGGATGTTGGGGACATCAGGAAAGGGTGTTGGGAACCTTGGGGACATCAGGAAAGGGTATTGGGGACATTAAGGAAGAGCACTGGAGGCTTTGGGGACACGAGGGACATTAAGGGAGGAGTATTTGGGGCCTCGAGGACATCGGGGAGGAAGATTGGGGACCCTGGGGACATCAGGGGGACGGTGGGGACGTCGAGAAGGGGAATTAGGGATGTTGGGGACATCTCGGGGAGCACTGGGGACATCAGGGATGGATATTGGGGACCTTGGAGACATCTAAGGGGACATTAGGGACATCTAGGAGGGGCATTAGGAACATTGGGGACAACTGGGGCTATCGGGGGGACCCTGGGGACACCTGGGAGGGAAATTGGGGACCCTGGGGACATCAGGGAGGAACATAGAGGACGCTGGGGACATTGGGGACATCGTGGGGGGGGGGGGGGGGTGACCTGAGTGGCGATGCCAGCGTGGTCGGTGCCCGGAAGCCAGAGGACGCTCCAGCCCTGCATGCGGCGCCTGTGACCCCCCCCCATGGGGACAATGGTGACACCCCCAAACACCCCCTGGACCCCCCAAGCCCCAAATAGCCCCCCTGACCCCCCCCAAGTACCCCTGAGGGTCCCAATCTGCCCCCGTCCAGCCCCAAATACCCTCCCCTGACCTCCCCCCAGCCCCAAATACCCTCCCTGACCGCCCCAAATAACACCCCTGGAGGCCCCAATCTGCCCCCCCCCAGACCCAAATACCCCCCCTGACTCCCCCAAACACCCCTGGGGGTCCCAATCTGCCCCTCCCCAGTCCCAAATAACCCCCCTGATCCCCCCAAAACACCCCTGGGGGTCCCAATCTGCCCCCCCCCAGCCCCAAATACCCCCCCTGATCCCCCTCAAAACACCCCTGAGGGATCCAATCTGCCCCCCCAGCCCCTCATTTGCCCCCCAAGTCCCCCCCAAACACCCCTGGGGATCCCAATCTGTCCCCCCCAGCCCCAAATACCACCCCCTGACCCCCCCCAAACACCCCTGGGGATTCCAATCTGCCCCCACCCAGCCCCAAATAACCCCCCCTGACCCCCCAAATAACCCCCCAACCACCCCTGGAGGCCCCAATCTGCCCCTCCCCAGCCCCAAATAACCCCCATGACCCCCCAAAAACAGCCCTGGGGACCCTAATCTGTGCGTGTGTGTGTCCCCCAATTTGCCCCCCCCCCCCCCTCACTGACCATCGCACGAGGGCGTCCTGGAGGGTGACGGTCAGCGCGTGGCCCAAGTGGAGGGAGCCGGTGACGTTGGGGGGGGGCAGCACCAGGCTCAGCACGCGACCCCCCCCACAGTCCTGGGGAGAAAAGGGGGGGACACAGGGGACACCCCCAGAGCCATTAGTTACCCCCTCCTCAAGCTATTTACCCCCCCACCAGGGTATTTGCCCCCCACCCCCTGCCCCCCCGGGGTATTTTCTCACCGTGCTGGGGGGGGTGAAGAGCCCCCCCTTCTCCCACCACTCGTACCAAGCGGCCTCCACGTAGCGGGGGCTGTAGGTGGGGGGCAGCGGCCCCCCCGTGGCTGTCACCAACCCCCCCCAAAAAAAATGACACCAATGTCATCCCCACTGACCCTTCCCCAGCCCCACTGTGTCCCCCCAATGCCTCTGTGTCCCCCCCAGCTCCCTCATGACACCCCCAATGTGTCCCCAAGCCTTCTATGACCCCCCCCAGACCCCTCGTGGTCCCCTCAAGGTGTCCCCAAGCCTCTAGTGCCCCCCCCTCAGGCTCCCCATGTCCCCCTCTAGTCCCCCCAGGACTCCCCCAGTGTCCCCAAGCCACATGTGACCCCCCCCAAGACCTTCATGTCCCCCCCAGCCCCTCCATGACCCCCCAATGTGTCCCCAAGCCTCCGGTGATCCCCCCAACCCCTCCATGACTCCCTCAGTGTGTCCCCAACCTTCTGTGACCCCCCCAGACCCCTCGTGTGTCCCCCCAATGTGTCCCCAAGCCTCCGGTGACCCCCCCAGCCCGTCCATGACCCCCACAACGTGTCCCCCGGCCTCCTGTGACCCCCCCGGTCCCTCCATGACGCCCTCAATGTGTCCCCAAGACTCCTGTGACACCCCCCAACCCCCCATGTACCCCCCCAGCCCCTCCATGACCCCCCCAATGTGTCCCCAAGCCTCCTGTGAACCGCCAGCCCGTCCATGACCCCCCAATGTGTCCCCAAGCCTCCTGTGACCCCCCCCAGTCCCTCCATGACCCCCTCAATGTGTCCCCAAGCCTCCTGTGACCCCCCCAGTCCCTCCATGACCCCCTCAATGTGTCCCCAAGCCTCCTGTGACCCCCCCAGTCCCTCCATGACCCCCCCAATGTGTCCCCAGGCCTCCTGTGACCCCCCCGGTCCCTCCATGACCCCCCCAAGGTGTCCCCAAGCCTCCTGTGACCCCCCCAGTCCCTCCATGACCCCCCCAATGTGTCCCCAAGCCTCCTGTGACCCCCCCCGGTCCCTCCATGACCCCCTCAATGTGTCCCCAAGCCTCCTGTGACCCCCCCCAGTCCCTCCATGACCCCCCCAATGTGTCCCCAAGCCTCCTGTGACCCCCCCCCAAGACCTTCGTGTCCCCCCCTCACCTTTCTTGCCATCAGGCTCCAGTTGCACCTCGTACTCCTCTTGGCTCCGGGGGATCCAGCCCTTGGGGGGGGCGGCTGGGGCCTCGGCCTGAGCGCAGAACCAGTTTGTGACCAGTATAAACCAGTACAGACCCATACAAGCCAATATAAACCAGTACAAACCAGTACTGTTATGTTTATCGTGTTGCCTTCCCAACCAACACCCCCCAGACCCTCTCCCAGTCATCCCAGTCCCTCCCAGTGCCCCTAGTCCCGCCCCTAGTCCCTCCCAGTGCCCCTAGTCCCTCTCCCAGTCCCTCCCAGTGCCCCTAGTTCCTCTCCCAGTCCCTCCCAGTGCCCCTAGTCCCGCTCCCAGTCCTTCTATCCTTGCTCCCAGTGCCCCCCAGTCACTCCCAGCACCTCTCCCAATGCCTCCCAGTCCCCTCAACCCCTCTCATTCTCTCCCAGTTGCCCTCAGTCTCTTCCAGTCACCTGAGCTCCTCTTCCAGTGCTTCCAGTCCCTCTCAGTACCCATAAACTCCCTCCCAGTCCCTCTAGCTCTCCTCCCAGTCCCTCCCAGTGCAACCCAGTCCCTCTCTCAGTCCCTCCCAGTGCCCCCCAGTCTCTTCCAATGATCCCCAGTCCCTCCCAGTGCGCCTAATCTCTCTCCCAGTCCCTCCCAGTGATCCCCAGTCCCTCCCATTGACCCCTAGTACGTCCCAGTGACCCCCAGTCCCTCCCAGCACCCCTAATCTCTCTCCCAGTCCCTCCTAGTCCTTCCCATTGACCCCTAGTCCCTCCCAGTGACCCCCAGTCCCTCTCAGTGACCCCAATCTCTCTCCCAGTCCCTCCCAGTGACCCCTAGTACCTCCCAGTGATCCCCAATCCCTCTCCCAGTGCCCCCTGGTACCTCCCAGTGACCCTTATCTCTCTCCCAGTCCCTCCCCAGTGACCCCCAGTCCCTCCCATTGACCCCTAGTACCTCCCATTGACCCCTAGTACCTCCCATTGACCCCTAGTACCTCCCATTGACCCCTAGTACCTCCCATTGATCCCCAGTCCCTCTCCCAGTGACCCCCAGTCCCTCTCCCAGTCCCTCCCATTGACCCCTAGTACCTCCCATTGACTCCCAGTCCCTCATCTCTCTCCCAGTGATCCCCAGTCCCTCCCACTGACCCCTAGTACCTCCCAGTGATCCCCAGTCCCTCCCACTGACCCCTAGTACCTCCCAGTGATCCCCAATCCCTCTCCCAGTGCCCCCCCAGTCCCTCCCATTGACCCCTGGTACCTCCCAGTGACCCTCAGTCCCTCCCAGTGCCCCTAATCTCTCTCCCAGCCCCTCCCAGTGACCCCTTATCTCTCTCCCAGTCCCTCCCAGAGACCCCCAGTCCCTCCCAGTCCCTCCCACTGGCCCCCCAGTCCCTGCCACTGGCCCCCCAGTCCCTCCCAGCGATCCCCTAATCTCTCTCCCAGTCCTTCCCAGTGCCCCCCAGTCCCTCTCCCAGTCCCTCCCAGTGCTCCTAATCTCTCTCCCAGTCCCAACCATTGACCCCTAGTCCCTCCCAGTGCCCCAATCTCTCTCCCCATCCCTCCCAGTGATCCCCAGTCCCTCCCAGCGATCCCCAGTCCCTCCCCCAGTCCCTCCCATTGACCCCTAGTGCCTCCCATTGACCCCCAGTCCCTCCCAGTGCCCCTAATCTCTTTTCCAGTCCCTCCAAGTGATCCCCAGTCCCTCCCAGTGCCCCCTAGTCCCTCCCAGTGTCCCTAATCTATCCCCCAGTCCCTCCCATTGACCCCCAGTCCCTCCCATTGACCCCCAGTCCCTCCCAGTGCCCCCCCCATACCCCATGCCCGGCCTCCCCGCGCTGGGCTTTCCTCTCCCTCCTCCTCCGCAGCCTCTCCTCCTTGTGCCTACGGGCCTCCAGCCGCTCGCTCTCCGCCGAGGGGAGGCCGCAGCAGCCCCGGCAGCCCCGGAGCGGCCTCGGGGCCCCGAGCGGCCTCAGGGCCCTGCTGAGAGCGGCGGCGGCCGCCATGACCGACCCCTATGGGGGCCGCCGTCTCACGTGACCCCGCGGAGCGGCACGTGACCGGCTGGGGGCGGGAATTCAAACTTGGCGCGCGCCGCGGAGACCCAAGGGGGCGTGGCCTCCTAAGGGACTGGGGGGGGACATGTGGTTATATTGTTATGCGGAGGGGCGTGGCCTCCCGTGAGGGGGCGTGGCCTAATGCAGCGCGTTGTGCTACTAAGGGGCGTGTTCTCCATGAGGGGGCGTGGCTTCAATGCAGCATATTGGGATACTAAGGGGCGTGTCCTCTGCGAGGGGGCGTGGCCTCAGTGCAATGCGTTGCGATACTGGGGGCGTGGCCTGCGTGAGGGGGCGTGGCCTCGAGGCAGCGCGTTGTGGTACCAA
>JAUMJK010001347.1:0-162956 GCA_033558105.1 Coccyzus lansbergi
GGTCCAGAAGGGTCTGGGGGCCTTTTTAAAGGCCCTCAGGGGGATTATAAGGGTCTCGCGGCCTTTAGAAAGTCCTTGAGTGGCATTAGAAGGCTCTGGGTGCCTTTAGAAATGTCCTGAGGGGCTCTAGAAGGGTCTGGGGGCCTTTAGAAATGTCCTGAGGGGCATTAGAAGGGTCTGGGGGCCTTTAGAATGCTCCTGAGGGGCAGTAGAACGGTCTTGGGACCTTTAGAAAGGCCCTGACGTGCATTAGAATGGTCTGCGGGCCTTTAGAAGTGTCCTGAGGTGCTCTAGAATGGTCTGGGGGCCTTTATAAGGGTCCTGACAGGCTCTAGAAGGGTCTCGAAACCTTTATAAATGCCCTGAGGGGCACTAGATGGGTCTGAGGGCCTTTAGAAAGGTCCTGAGGGGCATTAGAAGGGTCTTGTGGCCTTCATAAGGGTCCTGAAAGGCATTAAAATGGTCTGGGGGCTTTTAGATGGGTCCTGAGGCAATCTAGAAGGGTCTGGGGGCCTTTACATGGGTCTTGAGGGTCATTAGAAGGGTGTGGAGGCCTTTAGAAAGGCCCTGAGAGGCCCTAGAAGGGTCTGGGGGCTTTTAGAATCGTCCAGAGGCAATCTAGAAGAGTCTGGGGGCCTTTACATGGGTCTTGACGGTAATTAGAAGGGTGTGGAGGCCTTTAGAAAGGCCCTGAGGGGCTCTAGAAGGGTCTGGGGGCTATTAGAAGCGTCCTGAGGGGGTCCAGAATGGTCTGGGGGCCTTTTTAAAGGCCCTCAGGGGGATTATAAGGGTCTCGCGGCCTTTAGAATGGCCCTGAGTGGCATTAGAATGGTCTGGGTGCCTTTAGAAAAGCCCTGAGGGGCATTAGAAGGGTCTGGGGGCCTTTAGAATGCTCCTGAGAGGCAGTAGAAAGATCTGGGTGCATTTAGAAGGGTCTTCAGGGGCTCTAGAAGGGTCTAGGGACCTTTAGAAAGGCCCTGTGAGGCATTTGAAGGGTCTGGGGTTCTTTAGAATGCTCCTGAGGGGCAGTAGAAGGGTCTGGGGACCTTTAGAAAGGACCTGACGGGCATTAGAATTGTCTGCAAGCCTTTAGAAGTGTCCTGAGGGGCTCTAGAATGGTCTGGGGGCCTTTATAAGGGTCCTGAAGCGCTCTAGAAGGGTCTGGGAACCTTTATAAATGCCCTGAGGGGCATTAGAAGGGTCTGAGGGCCTTTAGAAATGTCCTGAGGGGCATTAGAAGGGTCTTGTGGCCTTCATAAGGGTCCTGAAAGGCATTAAAAGGGTCTGGGGGCTTTTAGATGGGTCCTGAGGCAATCTAGAAGGGTCTAGAGGCCTTTACATGGGTCTTGAGGGTCATTAGAAGGCTGTGGAGGCCTTTAGAAAGGCCCTGAAATGCATTAGACGGGTCTGGGGGCTTTTAGATGGGTCCTGAGGCAATCTAGAAGGGTCTGGGTGCCTTTACATGGGTCTTGAGGGTCATTAGAAGGGTGTGGAGGCCTTTAGAAAGGCCCTGAGATGCTCTAGAAGGGTCTGGGGGCTATTAGAAGCATCCTGAGGGGGTCCAGAATGGTCTGGGGGCCTTTAGAAATGTCCTGAGGGGCTCTAGAAGGGTCTGGGGGCCTTTAGAAATGTCCTGAGGGGCATTAGAAGGGTATGGGGGCCTTTAGAAAAGCCCTGTTGGGAATTACAAGGGTCTGGGGTCATATAGAAAGGCCCTGAGAGGTTCTGGAAGTGTCTGGGGTACTTTAGAAACCCCTGACGGGCATTAGAAGGGTCCGGGGGCCTTTACAATGGTCCTGAGGCGCATTAGAAGGGTCTTGTGGCCTTCATAAGGGTCCTGAAAGGCATTAGAAGGGTCTGGGGGCTTTTAGATGGGTCCTGAGGCAATTTCAGAAGGGTCTAGAGGCCTTTACATGGGTCTTGAGGGTCATTAGAAGGGTGTGGAGGCCTTTAGAAAGGCCCTGAGGGGCTCTAGAATGGTCTGGGGGCTATTAGAAACGTCCTGAGGGGGTCCAGAAGGGTCTGGGGGCCTTTTTAAAGGCCCTCATTGGGATTATAAGGGTCTCGCGGCCTTTAGAAAGTCCTTGAGTGGCATTAGAAGGCTCTGGGTGCCTTTAGAAATGTCCTGAGGGGCTCTAGAAGGGTCTGGGGGCCTTTAGAAATGTCCTGAGGGGCATTAGAAGGGTCTGGGGGCCTTTAGAATGCTCCTGAGGGGCAGTAGAACGGTCTTGGGACCTTTAGAAAGGCCCTGACGGGCATTAGAATGGTCTGCGGGCCTTTAGAAGTGTCCTGAGGTGCTCTAGAATGGTCTGGGGGCCTTTATAAGGGTCCTGACAGGCTCTAGAAGGGTCTCGAAACCTTTATAAATGCCCTGAGGGGCACTAGATGGGTCTGAGGGCCTTTAGAAAGGTCCTGAGGGGCATTAGAAGGGTCTTGTGGCCTTCATAAGGGTCCTGAAAGGCATTAAAATGGTCTGGGGGCTTTTAGATGGGTCCTGAGGCAATCTAGAAGGGTCTGGGGGCCTTTACATGGGTCTTGAGGGTCATTAGAAGGGTGTGGAGGCCTTTAGAAAGGCCCTGAGAGGCCCTAGAAGGGTCTGGGGGCTTTTAGAATCGTCCAGAGGCAATCTAGAAGAGTCTGGGGGCCTTTACATGGGTCTTGACGGTAATTAGAAGGGTGTGGAGGCCTTTAGAAAGGCCCTGAGGGGCTCTAGAAGGGTCTGGGGGCTATTAGAAGCGTCCTGAGGGGGTCCAGAATGGTCTGGGGGCCTTTTTAAAGGCCCTCAGGGGGATTATAAGGGTCTCGCGGCCTTTAGAATGGCCCTGAGTGGCATTAGAATGGTCTGGGTGCCTTTAGAAAAGCCCTGAGGGGCATTAGAAGGGTCTGGGGGCCTTTAGAATGCTCCTGAGAGGCAGTAGAAAGATCTGGGTGCATTTAGAAGGGTCTTCAGGGGCTCTAGAAGGGTCTAGGGACCTTTAGAAAGGCCCTGTGAGGCATTTGAAGGGTCTGGGGTTCTTTAGAATGCTCCTGAGGGGCAGTAGAAGGGTCTGGGGACCTTTAGAAAGGACCTGACGGGCATTAGAATTGTCTGCAAGCCTTTAGAAGTGTCCTGAGGGGCTCTAGAATGGTCTGGGGGCCTTTATAAGGGTCCTGAAGCGCTCTAGAAGGGTCTGGGAACCTTTATAAATGCCCTGAGGGGCATTAGAAGGGTCTGAGGGCCTTTAGAAATGTCCTGAGGGGCATTAGAAGGGTCTTGTGGCCTTCATAAGGGTCCTGAAAGGCATTAAAAGGGTCTGGGGGCTTTTAGATGGGTCCTGAGGCAATCTAGAAGGGTCTAGAGGCCTTTACATGGGTCTTGAGGGTCATTAGAAGGCTGTGGAGGCCTTTAGAAAGGCCCTGAAATGCATTAGACGGGTCTGGGGGCTTTTAGATGGGTCCTGAGGCAATCTAGAAGGGTCTGGGTGCCTTTACATGGGTCTTGAGGGTCATTAGAAGGGTGTGGAGGCCTTTAGAAAGGCCCTGAGATGCTCTAGAAGGGTCTGGGGGCTATTAGAAGCATCCTGAGGGGGTCCAGAATGGTCTGGGGGCCTTTAGAAATGTCCTGAGGGGCTCTAGAAGGGTCTGGGGGCCTTTAGAAATGTCCTGAGGGGCATTAGAAGGGTATGGGGGCCTTTAGAAAAGCCCTGTTGGGAATTACAAGGGTCTGGGGTCATATAGAAAGGCCCTGAGAGGTTCTGGAAGTGTCTGGGGTACTTTAGAAACCCCTGACGGGCATTAGAAGGGTCCGGGGGCCTTTACAATGGTCCTGAGGCGCATTAGAAGGGTCTTGTGGCCTTCATAAGGGTCCTGAAAGGCATTAGAAGGGTCTGGGGGCTTTTAGATGGGTCCTGAGGCAATTTCAGAAGGGTCTAGAGGCCTTTACATGGGTCTTGAGGGTCATTAGAAGGGTGTGGAGGCCTTTAGAAAGGCCCTGAGGGGCTCTAGAATGGTCTGGGGGCTATTAGAAACGTCCTGAGGGGGTCCAGAAGGGTCTGGGGGCCTTTTTAAAGGCCCTCAGGGGGATTATAAGGGTCTCGCGGCCTTTAGAAAGTCCTTGAGTGGCATTAGAAGGCTCTGGGTGCCTTTAGAAATGTCCTGAGGGGCTCTAGAAGGGTCTGGGGGCCTTTAGAAATGTCCTGAGGGGCATTAGAAGGGTCTGGGGGCCTTTAGAATGCTCCTGAGGGGCAGTAGAACGGTCTTGGGACCTTTAGAAAGGCCCTGACGGGCATTAGAATGGTCTGCGGGCCTTTAGAAGTGTCCTGAGGTGCTCTAGAATGGTCTGGGGGCCTTTATAAGGGTCCTGACAGGCTCTAGAAGGGTCTCGAAACCTTTATAAATGCCCTGAGGGGCACTAGATGGGTCTGAGGGCCTTTAGAAAGGTCCTGAGGGGCATTAGAAGGGTCTTGTGGCCTTCATAAGGGTCCTGAAAGGCATTAAAATGGTCTGGGGGCTTTTAGATGGGTCCTGAGGCAATCTAGAAGGGTCTGGGGGCCTTTACATGGGTCTTGAGGGTCATTAGAAGGGTGTGGAGGCCTTTAGAAAGGCCCTGAGAGGCCCTAGAAGGGTCTGGGGGCTTTTAGAATCGTCCAGAGGCAATCTAGAAGAGTCTGGGGGCCTTTACATGGGTCTTGACGGTAATTAGAAGGGTGTGGAGGCCTTTAGAAAGGCCCTGAGGGGCTCTAGAAGGGTCTGGGGGCTATTAGAAGCGTCCTGAGGGGGTCCAGAATGGTCTGGGGGCCTTTTTAAAGGCCCTCAGGGGGATTATAAGGGTCTCGCGGCCTTTAGAATGGCCCTGAGTGGCATTAGAATGGTCTGGGTGCCTTTAGAAAAGCCCTGAGGGGCATTAGAAGGGTCTGGGGGCCTTTAGAATGCTCCTGAGAGGCAGTAGAAAGATCTGGGTGCATTTAGAAGGGTCTTCAGGGGCTCTAGAAGGGTCTAGGGACCTTTAGAAAGGCCCTGTGAGGCATTTGAAGGGTCTGGGGTTCTTTAGAATGCTCCTGAGGGGCAGTAGAAGGGTCTGGGGACCTTTAGAAAGGACCTGACGGGCATTAGAATTGTCTGCAAGCCTTTAGAAGTGTCCTGAGGGGCTCTAGAATGGTCTGGGGGCCTTTATAAGGGTCCTGAAGCGCTCTAGAAGGGTCTGGGAACCTTTATAAATGCCCTGAGGGGCATTAGAAGGGTCTGAGGGCCTTTAGAAATGTCCTGAGGGGCATTAGAAGGGTCTTGTGGCCTTCATAAGGGTCCTGAAAGGCATTAAAAGGGTCTGGGGGCTTTTAGATGGGTCCTGAGGCAATCTAGAAGGGTCTAGAGGCCTTTACATGGGTCTTGAGGGTCATTAGAAGGCTGTGGAGGCCTTTAGAAAGGCCCTGAAATGCATTAGACGGGTCTGGGGGCTTTTAGATGGGTCCTGAGGCAATCTAGAAGGGTCTGGGTGCCTTTACATGGGTCTTGAGGGTCATTAGAAGGGTGTGGAGGCCTTTAGAAAGGCCCTGAGATGCTCTAGAAGGGTCTGGGGGCTATTAGAAGCATCCTGAGGGGGTCCAGAATGGTCTGGGGGCCTTTAGAAATGTCCTGAGGGGCTCTAGAAGGGTCTGGGGGCCTTTAGAAATGTCCTGAGGGGCATTAGAAGGGTATGGGGGCCTTTAGAAAAGCCCTGTTGGGAATTACAAGGGTCTGGGGTCATATAGAAAGGCCCTGAGAGGTTCTGGAAGTGTCTGGGGTACTTTAGAAACCCCTGACGGGCATTAGAAGGGTCCGGGGGCCTTTACAATGGTCCTGAGGCGCATTAGAAGGGTCTTGTGGCCTTCATAAGGGTCCTGAAAGGCATTAGAAGGGTCTGGGGGCTTTTAGATGGGTCCTGAGGCAATTTCAGAAGGGTCTAGAGGCCTTTACATGGGTCTTGAGGGTCATTAGAAGGGTGTGGAGGCCTTTAGAAAGGCCCTGAGGGGCTCTAGAATGGTCTGGGGGCTATTAGAAACGTCCTGAGGGGGTCCAGAAGGGTCTGGGGGCCTTTTTAAAGGCCCTCAGGGGGATTATAAGGGTCTCGCGGCCTTTAGAAAGTCCTTGAGTGGCATTAGAAGGCTCTGGGTGCCTTTAGAAATGTCCTGAGGGGCTCTAGAAGGGTCTGGGGGCCTTTAGAAATGTCCTGAGGGGCATTAGAAGGGTCTGGGGGCCTTTAGAATGCTCCTTAGGGGCAGTAGAACGGTCTTGGGACCTTTAGAAAGGCCCTGACGGGCATTAGAATGGTCTGCGGGCCTTTAGAAGTGTCCTGAGGTGCTCTAGAATGGTCTGGGGGCCTTTATAAGGGTCCTGACAGGCTCTAGAAGGGTCTCGAAACCTTTATAAATGCCCTGAGGGGCACTAGATGGGTCTGAGGGCCTTTAGAAAGGTCCTGAGGGGCATTAGAAGGGTCTTGTGGCCTTCATAAGGGTCCTGAAAGGCATTAAAATGGTCTGGGGGCTTTTAGATGGGTCCTGAGGCAATCTAGAAGGGTCTGGGGGCCTTTACATGGGTCTTGAGGGTCATTAGAAGGGTGTGGAGGCCTTTAGAAAGGCCCTGAGAGGCCCTAGAAGGGTCTGGGGGCTTTTAGAATCGTCCAGAGGCAATCTAGAAGAGTCTGGGGGCCTTTACATGGGTCTTGACGGTAATTAGAAGGGTGTGGAGGCCTTTAGAAAGGCCCTGAGGGGCTCTAGAAGGGTCTGGGGGCTATTAGAAGCGTCCTGAGGGGGTCCAGAATGGTCTGGGGGCCTTTTTAAAGGCCCTCAGGGGGATTATAAGGGTCTCGCGGCCTTTAGAATGGCCCTGAGTGGCATTAGAATGGTCTGGGTGCCTTTAGAAAAGCCCTGAGGGGCATTAGAAGGGTCTGGGGGCCTTTAGAATGCTCCTGAGAGGCAGTAGAAAGATCTGGGTGCATTTAGAAGGGTCTTCAGGGGCTCTAGAAGGGTCTAGGGACCTTTAGAAAGGCCCTGTGAGGCATTTGAAGGGTCTGGGGTTCTTTAGAATGCTCCTGAGGGGCAGTAGAAGGGTCTGGGGACCTTTAGAAAGGACCTGACGGGCATTAGAATTGTCTGCAAGCCTTTAGAAGTGTCCTGAGGGGCTCTAGAATGGTCTGGGGGCCTTTATAAGGGTCCTGAAGCGCTCTAGAAGGGTCTGGGAACCTTTATAAATGCCCTGAGGGGCATTAGAAGGGTCTGAGGGCCTTTAGAAATGTCCTGAGGGGCATTAGAAGGGTCTTGTGGCCTTCATAAGGGTCCTGAAAGGCATTAAAAGGGTCTGGGGGCTTTTAGATGGGTCCTGAGGCAATCTAGAAGGGTCTAGAGGCCTTTACATGGGTCTTGAGGGTCATTAGAAGGCTGTGGAGGCCTTTAGAAAGGCCCTGAAATGCATTAGACGGGTCTGGGGGCTTTTAGATGGGTCCTGAGGCAATCTAGAAGGGTCTGGGTGCCTTTACATGGGTCTTGAGGGTCATTAGAAGGGTGTGGAGGCCTTTAGAAAGGCCCTGAGATGCTCTAGAAGGGTCTGGGGGCGATTAGAAGCATCCTGAGGGGGTCCAGAATGGTCTGGGGGCCTTTAGAAATGTCCTGAGGGGCTCTAGAAGGGTCTGGGGGCCTTTAGAAATGTCCTGAGGGGCATTAGAAGGGTATGGGGGCCTTTAGAAAAGCCCTGTTGGGAATTACAAGGGTCTGGGGTCATATAGAAAGGCCCTGAGAGGTTCTGGAAGTGTCTGGGGTACTTTAGAAACCCCTGACGGGCATTAGAAGGGTCCGGGGGCCTTTACAATGGTCCTGAGGCGCATTAGAAGGGTCTTGTGGCCTTCATAAGGGTCCTGAAAGGCATTAGAAGGGTCTGGGGGCTTTTAGATGGGTCCTGAGGCAATCTAGAAGGGTCTAGAGGCCTTTACATGGGTCTTGAGGGTCATTAGAAGGGTGTGGAGGCCTTTAGAAAGGCCCTGAAAGGCATTAGAAGGGTCTGGGGGATTTTAGATGGATCCTGAGGCAATCTAGAAGGGTCTGGGTGCCTTTAGAAATGTACTCAGGGGCTCTAGAATGTTCGGGGTGCCCTTATAAAAGCCCTGAGGGGAATTAACAGGGTCTGGGGGACTTTAGAAGGGTCCTGAGGGGCTCTATAAGGGTCTGGGGGCCTTTAGAAGGGTCTTCAGGGGCTCTAGAAGGGTCTGGGGACCTTTAGAAAGGCCCTGTGGGGCATTAGAAGGGTCTGGGGGCCTTTAGAATGCTCCTGAGGGGCAGTAGAAGGGTCTGGGTACCTTTAGAAAGGTCCTGACGGGCATTAGAATGGTCTGCGGGCCTTTAGAAGTGTTCTGAGGTGCACTAGAATGGTCTGGGGGCCTTTATAAGGGTCCTGACAGGCTCTGGAAGGGTCTGGGAACCTTTATAAATGCCCAGAGGGGCATTAGAAGGGTCTGAGGGCCTTTAGAAAGTTCCTGAGGGGCATTAGAAGGGTCTTGTGGCCTTCATAATGGTCCTGAAAGGCATTAGAAGGGTCTGGGGGCTTTTAGATGGGTCCTGAGGCAATCTAGAAGGGTCTGGGGGCCTTTACATGGGTCTTGAGGGTCATTAGAAGGGTGTGGAGGCCTTTAGAAAGGCCCTGAAAGGCATTAGAAGGGTCTGGGGGCTATTAGAAGCGTCCTGAGGGGGTCCAGAAGGGTCTGGGGGCCTTTTTAAACGCCCTCAGGGTGATTATAAGGGTCTCGCGGCCTTTAGAAAGGCCCTGAGTGGCATTAGAAGGGTCTGGGTGCCTTTAGAAATGTCCTGAGGGGCTCTAGAAGGGTCTGGGGTCCTTTAGAAATGTCCTGAGGGGCATTAGAAGGGTATGGGGGACTTTAGATAAGCCCTGAGTGGCATTAGAAGGGTCTGGAGTCATATAGAAAGGCCCTGAGAGGTTCTAGAAGTGTCTGGGGTACTTTAGAAAGGCCCTGAGGGGCATTAGAAGGGTCTGGGGTCCTTTAGAAGGGCCCTGAGGGGCATTAGAAGGATCTGAGGGCCTTTAGAAAGGTCCTGAGGGGCATTAGAAGGGTCTTGTTGCCTTCATAATGGTCCTGAAATGCATTAGAAGGGTCTGGGGTCTTTTAGATGGGTCCTGAGGCAATTTCAGAAGGGTCTAGAGGCCTTTACATGGGTCTTGAGGGTCATTAGAAGGGTGTGGAGGCCTTTAGAAAGGCCCTGAGGGGCTCTAGAATGGTCTGGGGGCTATTAGAAGCGTCCTGAGGGGGTCCAGAAGGGTCTGGGGTCCTTTTTAAAGGCCCTCAGGGGGATTATAAGGGTCTCGCGGCCTTTAGAAAGTCCTTGAGTGGCATTAGAAGGCTCTGGGTGCCTTTAGAAATGTCCTGAGGGGCTCTAGAAGGGTCTGGGGGCCTTTAGAAATGTCCTGAGGGGCCTTAGAAGGGTCTGGGGGCCTTTAGAATGCTCCTGAGGGGCAGTAGAACGGTCTTGGGACCTTTAGAAAGGCCCTGACGGGCATTAGAATGGTCTGCGGGCCTTTAGAAGTGTCCTGAGGTGCTCTAGAATGGTCTGGGGGCCTTTATAAGGGTCCTGACAGGCTCTAGAAGGGTCTGGAAACCTTTATAAATGCCCTGAGGGGGACTAGATGGGTCTGAGGGCCCTTAGAAAGGTCCTGAGGGGCATTAGAAGGGTCTTGTGGCCTTCATAAGGGTCCTGAAAGGCATAAGAAGGGTCTGGGGGCTTTTAGATGGGTCCTGAGGGTCATTAGAAGGGTGTGGAGGCCTTTAGAAAGGCCCTGGGAGGCCCTAGAATGGTCTGGGGGCTTTTAGAATCGTCCAGAGGCAATCTAGAAGGGTCTGGGGGCCTTTACATGGGTCTTGACGGTAATTAGATGGGTGTGGAGGCCTTTAGAAAGGCCCTGAAAGGCATTAGAAGGGTCTGGGGGCTATTAGAAGCGTCCTGGGGGGGTCCAGAAGGGTCTGGGGGCCTTTTTAAAGGCCCTCAGGGTGATTATAATGGTCTCGCGGCCTTTAGAAAGGCCCTGAGTGGCATTAGAAGGGTCTGGGTGCCTTTAGAAATGTCCTGAGTGGCTCTAGAAGGGTCTGGGGGCCTTTAGAAATGTCCTGAGGGGCATTAGAAGGGTATGGTGGCCTTTAGAAAAGCCCTGAGGGGCATTACAAGGGTCTGGGGTCATATAGAAAGGCCCTGAGGGGCATTAGAAGGGTCTGGGTGCCTTTAGAAGGGCCCTGAGGGGCATTAGAAGGGTCTGAGGGCCTTTAGAAATGTCCTGAGGGGCATTAGAATGGTCTTGTGGCCTTCATAAGGGTCCTGAAAGGCATTAGAAGGGTCTGGGGCCTTTTAGATGGGTCCTGAGGCAATCTAGAAGGGTCTAGAGGCCTTTACATGGGTCTTGAGGGTCATTAGAAGGGTGTGGAGGCCTTTAGAAAGGCCCTGAGTGGCTCTAGAAGGGTCTGGGGGCTATTAGAAGCGTCCTGAGGGGGTCCAGAATGGTCTGGGGGCCTTTTTAAAGGCCCTCAGGGGAATTATAAGGGTCTCGCGGCCTTTAGAATGGCCCTGAGTGGCATTAGAATGGTCTGGGTGCCTTTAGAAAAGCCCTGAGGGGCATTAGAAGGGTCTGGGGGCCTTTAGAATGCTCCTGAGAGGCAGTAGAAGGATCTGGGGGCATTTAGAAGGGTCTTCAGGGGCTCTAGAAGGGCCTAGGGACCTTTAGAAAGGCCCTGTGAGGCATTTGAAGGGTCTGGGGTTCTTTAGAATGCTCCTGAGGGGCAGTAGAAGGGTCTGGGGACCTTTAGAAAGGACCTGACGGGCATTAGAATGGTCTGCAGGCCTTTAGAAGTGTCCTGAGGGGCTCTAGAATGGTCTGGGGGACTTTATAAGGGTCCTGAAGGGCTCTAGAAGGGTCTGGGAATATTTATAAATGCCCTGAGGGGCATTAGAAGGGTCTGAGGGCCGTTAGAAATGTCCTGAGGGGCATTAGAAGGGTCTTGTGGCCTTCATAAGGGTCCTGAAAGGCATTAAAAGGGTCTGGGGGCTTTTAGGTGGGTCCTGAGGCAATCTAGAAGGGTCTAGAGGCCTTTACATGGGTCTTGAGGGTCATTAGAAGGGTGTGGAGGCCTTTAGAAAGGCCCTGAAAGGCATTAGAAGGGTCTGGGGGCTTTTAGATGGGTCCTGAGGCAATCTAGAAGGGTCTGGGTGCCTTTACATGGGTCTTGAGGGTCATTAGAAGGGTGTGGAGGCCTTTAGAAAGGCCCTGAGGTGCTCTAGAAGGGTCTGGGGGCGATTAGAAGCATCCTGAGGGGGTCCAGAAGGGTCTGGGGGCCTTTAGAAATGTCCTGAGGGGCTCTAGAAGGGTCTGGGGGCCTTTACAATGGTCCTGAGGCGCATTAGAAGGGTCTTGTGGCCTTCATAAGGGTCCTGAAAGGCATTAGAAGGGTCTGGGGGCTTTTAGATGGGTCGTGAGGCAATCTAGTAGGGTCTAGAGGCCTTTACATGGGTCTTGAGGGTCATTAGAAGGGTGTGGAGGCCTTTAGAAAGGCCCTGAAAGGCATTAGAAGGGTCTGGGGGCTTTTAGATGGGTCCTGAGGCAATCTAGAAGGGTCTGGGTGCCTTTAGAAATGTACTCAGGGGCTCTAGAATGTTCTGGGTGCCTTTATAAAAGCCCTGAGGGGAATTAACAGGGTCTGGGGGACTTTAGAAGGGTCCTGAGTGGCTCTATAAGGGTCTGGGGGCCTTTAGAAGGGTCTTCAGGGGCTCTAGAAGGGTCTGGGGACCTTTAGAAAGGCCCTGTGGGGCATTAGAAGGGTCTGGGGGCCTTTAGAATGCTCCTGAGGGGCAGTAGAAGGGTCTGGGGACCTTTAGAAAGGTCCTGACGGGCATTAGAATGGTCTGCGGGCCTTTAGAAATGTTCTGAGGTGCACTAGAATGGTCTGGGGGCCTTTATAAGGGTCCTGACAGGCTCTGGAAGGGTCTGGGAACCTTTATAAATGCCCTGAGGGGCATTAGAAGGGTCTGAGGGCCTTTAGAAAGGTCCTGAGGGACATTAGAAGGGTCTTGCGGCCTTCATAAGGGTCCTGAAAGGCATTAGAAGGGTCTGGGGGCTTTTAGATTGGTCCTGAGGCAATCTAGAAGGGTCTGGGGGCCTTTACATGGGTCTTGAGGGTCATTAGAAGGGTGTGGAGGCCTTTAGAAAGGCCCTGAAAGGCATTAGAAGGGTCTGGGGGCTATTAGAAGCGTCCTGAGGGGGTCCAGAAGGGTCTGGGGGCCTTTTTAAAGGCCCTCAGGGTGATTATAAGGGTCTCGCGGCCTTTAGAAAGGCCCTGAGTGGCATTAGAAGGGTCTGGGTGCCTTTAGAAATGTCCTGAGGGGCTCTAGAAGGGTCTGGGGGCCTTTAGAAATGTCCTGAGGGGCATTAGAAGGGTATGGGGGACTTTAGATAAGCCCTGAGTTGCATTAGAAGGGTCTGGGGTCATATAGAAAGGCCCTGAGAGGTTCTAGAAGTGTCTGGGGTACTTTAGAAAGGCCCTTAGGGGCATTAGAAGGGTCTGGGGTCCTTTAGAATGGCCCTGAGGGGCATTAGAAGGATCTGAGGGCCTTTAGAAAGGTCCTGAGGGGCATTAGAAGGGTCTTGTTGCCTTCATAATGGTCCTGAAAGGCATTAGAAGGGTCTGAGGTCTTTTAGATGGGTCCTGAGGCAATTTCAGAAGGGTCTAGAGGCCTTTACATGGGTCTTGAGGGTCATTAGAAGGGTGTGGAGGCCTTTAGAAAGGCCCTGAGGGGCTCTAGAATGGTCTGGGGGCTATTAGAAACGTCCTGAGGGGGTCCAGAAGGGTCTGGGGGCCTTTTTAAAGGCCCTCAGGGGGATTATAAGGGTCTCGCGGCCTTTAGAAAGTCCTTGAGTGGCATTAGAAGGCTCTGGGTGCCTTTAGAAATGTCCTGAGGGGCTCTAGAAGGGTCTGGGGGCCTTTAGAAATGTCCTGAGGGGCCTTAGAAGGGTCTGGGGGCCTTTAGAATGCTCCTGAGGGGCAGTAGAACGGTCTTGGGACCTTTAGAAAGGCCCTGACGGGCATTAGAATGGTCTGCGGGCCTTTAGAAGTGTCCTGAGGTGCTCTAGAATGGTCTGGGGGCCTTTATAAGGGTCCTGACAGGCTCTAGAAGGGTCTCGAAACCTTTATAAATGCTCTGAGGGGCACTAGATGGGTCTGAGGGCCTTTAGAAAGGTCCTGAGGGGCATTAGAAGGGTCTTGTGGCCTTCATAAGGGTCCTGAAAGGCATTAAAATGGTCTGGGGGCTTTTAGATGGGTCCTGAGGCAATCTAGAAGGGTCTGGGGGCCTTTACATGGGTCTTGAGGGCCATTAGAAGGGTGTGGAGGCCTTTAGAAAGGCTCTGAGAGGTTCTAGAAGGGTCTGGGGGCTTTTAGAATCGTCCAGAGGCAATCTAGAAGGGTCTGGGGGCCTTTACATGGGTCTTGACGGTAATTAGAAGGGTGTGGAGGCCTTTAGAAAGGCCCTGAGGGGCTCTAGAAGGGTCTGGGGGCTATTAGAAGCGTCCTGGGGGGGTCCAGAAGGGTCTGGGGGCCTTTTTAAAGGCCCTCAGGGTGATTATAAGGGTCTCGCGGCCTTTAGAAAGGCCCTGAGTGGCATTAGAAGGTTCTGGGTGCCTGTAGAAATGTCCTGAGGGGCTCTAGAAGGGTCTGGGGGCCTTTAGAAATGTCCTGAGGGGCATTAGAAGGGTATGGTGGCCTTTAGAAAAGCCCTGAGGGGCATTACAAGGGTCTGGGGTCATATAGAAAGGCCCTGAGAGGTTCTAGAAGTGTCTGGGGTATTTAGAAAGGCCCTGAGGGGCATTAGAAGGGTCTGGGGGCCTTTAGAAGGGCCCTGAGGGGCATTAGAAGGGTCTGAGGGCCTTTAGAAATGTCCTGAGGGGAATTAGAATGGTCTTGTGGCCTTCATAAGGGTCCTGAAAGGCATTAGAAGGGTCTGGGGCCTTTTAGATGGGTCCTGAGGCAATCTAGAAGGGTCTAGAGGCCTTTACATGGGTCTTGAGGGTCATTAGAAGGGTGTGGAGGCCTTTAGAAAGGCCCTGAGTGGCTCTAGAAGGGTCTGGGGGCTATTAGAAGCGTCCTGAGGGGGTCCAGAATGGTCTGGGGGCCTTTTTAAAGGCCCTCAGGGGAATTATAAGGGTCTCGCGGCCTTTAGAATGGCCCTGAGTGGCATTAGAATGGTCTGGGTGCCTTTAGAAAAGCGCTGAGGGGCATTAGAATGGTCTGGGGGCCTTTAGAATGCTCCTGAGAGGCAGTAGAAGGATCTGGGTGCATTTAGAAGGGTCTTCAGGGGCTCTAGAAGGGTCTAGGGACCTTTAGAAAGGCCCTGTGAGGCATTTGAAGGGTCTGGGGTTCTTTAGAATGCTCCTGAGGGGCAGTAGAAGGGTCTGGGGACCTTTAGAAAGGACCTGACGGGCATTAGAATGGCCTGCAGGCCTTTAGAAGTGTCCTGAGGGGCTCTAGAATGGTCTGGGGGCCTTTATAAGGGTCCTGAAGGGCTCTAGAAGGCTCTGGGAACCTTTATAAATGCCCTGAGGGGCATTAGAAGGGTCTGAGGGCCTTTAGAAATGTCCTGAGGGGCATTAGAAGGGTCTTGTGGCCTTCATAAGGGTCCTGAAAGGCATTAGAATGGTCTGGGGGCTTTTAGATGGGTCCTGAGGCAATCTAGAAGGGTCTAGAGGCCTTTACATGGGTCTTTAGGGTCATTAGAAGGGTGTGGAGGCCTTTAGAAAGGCCCTGAAAGGCATTAGAAGGGTCTGGGGGCTTTTAGATGGGTCCTGAGGCAATCTAGAAGGGTCTGGGTGCCTTTACATGGGTCTTGAGGGTCATTAGAAGGGTGTGGAGGCCTTTAGAAAGGCCCTGAGGTGCTCTAGAAGGGTCTGGGGGCGATTAGAAGCATCCTGAGGGGGTCCAGAAGGGTCTGGGGGCCTTTAGAAATGTCCTGAGGAGCTCTAGAAGGGTCTGGGGGCCTTTAGAAATGTCCTGAGGGGCATTAGAAGGGTATGGGGGCCTTTAGAAAAGCCCTGTTGGGCATTACAAGGGTCTGGGGTCATATAGAAAGGCCCTGAGAGGTTCTAGAAGTGTCTGGGGTACTTTAGAAAGCCCCTGAGGGGCATTAGAAGGGTCTGGGGGCCTTTACAATGGTCCTGAGGCGCATTAGAAGGGTCTTGTGGCCTTCATAAGGGTCCTGAAAGGCATTAGAAGGGTCTGGGGGCTTTTAGATGGGTCCTGAGGCAATCTAGAAGGGTCTAGAGGCCTTTACATGGGTCTTGAGGGTCATTAGAAGGGTGTGGAGGCCTTTAGAAAGGCCCTGAAAGGCATTAGAAGGGTCTGGGGGCTTTTAGATGGGTCCTGAGGCAATCTAGAAGGGTCTGGGTGCCTTTAGAAATGTACTCAGGGGCTCTAGAATGTTCTGGGTGCCTTTATAAAAGCCCTGAGGGGAATTAACAGGGTCTGGGGGACTTTAGAAGGGTCCTGAGGGGCTCTATAAGGGTCTGGGGGCCTTTAGAAGGGTCTTCAGGGGCTCTAGAAGGGTCTGGGGACCTTTAGAAAGGCCCTGTGGGGCATTAGAAGGGTCTGGGGGCCTTTAGAATGCTCCTGAGGGGCAGTAGAAGGGTCTGGGGACCTTTAGAAAGGTCCTGACGGGCATTAGAATGGTCTTCGGGCCTTTAGAAGTGTTCTGAGGTGCACTAGAATGGTCTGGGGGCCTTTATAAGGGTCCTGACAGGCTCTGGAAGGGTCTGGGAACCTTTATAAATGCCCTGAGGGGCATTAGAAGGGTCTGAGGGCCTTTAGAAAGGTCCTGAGGGGCATTAGAAGGGTCTTGTGGCCTTCATAAGGGTCCTGAAAGGCATTAGAAGGGTCTGGGGGCTTTTAGATGGGTCCTGAGGCAATCTAGAAGGGTCTGGGGGCCTTTACATGGGTCTTGAGGGTCATTAGAAGGGTGTGGAGGCCTTTAGAAAGGCCCTGAAAGGCATTAGAAGGGTCTGGGGGCTATTAGAAGCGTCCTGAGGGGGTCCAGAAGGGTCTGGGGGCCTTTTTAAACGCCCTCAGGGTGATTATAAGGGTCTCGCGGCCTTTAGAAAGGCCCTGAGTGGCATTAGAAGGGTCTGGGTGCCTTTAGAAATGTCCTGAGGGGCTCTAGAAGGGTCTGGGGTCATATAGAAAGGCCCTGAGAGGTTCTAGAAGTTTCTGGGGTATTTTAGAAAGGCCCTGAGGGGCATTAGAAGGGTCTGGGGTCCTTTAGAAGGGCCCTGAGGGGCATTAGAAGGATCTGAGGGCCTTTAGAAAGGTCCTGAGGGGCATTAGAAGGGTCTTGTTGCCTTCATAATGGTCCTGAAAGGCATTAGAAGGGTCTGGGGGCCTTTAGAATGCTCCTGAGAGGCAGTAGAAGGATCTGGGGGCATTTAGAAGGGTCTTCAGGGGCTCTAGAAGGGTCTAGGGACCTTTAGAAAGGCCCTGTGAGGCATTTGAAGAGTCTGGGGTTCTTTAGAATGCTCCTGAGGGGCAGTAGAAGGGTCTGGAGACCTTTACAAAGGCCCTGACGGGCATTAGAATGGTCTGCAGGCCTTTAGAAGTGTCCTGAGGGGCTCTGGAATGGTCTGGGGGCCTTTATAAGTGTCCTGACGGGCTCTAGAAGGGTCTGGGAACCTTTATAAATGCCCTGAGGGGCATTAGAAGGGTCTGAGGGCCTTTAGAAATGTCCTGAGTGGCATTAGAAGGGTCTTGTGGCCTTCATAAGGGTCCTGAAAGGCATTAGAAGGGTCTGGGGGCTTTTAGATGGGTCCTGAGGCAATCTAGAAGGGTCTAGAGGCCTTTACATGGGGCTTGAGGGTCATTAGAAGGGTGTGGAGGCATTTAGAAAGGCCCTGAAAGGCATTAGACGGGTCTGGGGGCTTTTAGATGGGTCCTGAGGCAATCTAGAAGGGTCTGGGGGCCTTTACATGGGTCTTGAGGGTCATTAGAAGGGTGTGGAGGCCTTTAGAAAGGCCCTGAGGTGCTCTAGAAGGGTCTGGGGGCGATTAGAAGCATCCTGAGGGGGTCCAGAAGGGTCTGGGGGCCTTTAGAAATGTCCTGAGGGGCTCTAGAAGGGTCTGGGGGCCTTTAGAAATGTCCTGAGGGGCATTAGAAGGGTATGGGGGCATTTAGAAAAGCCCTGTTGGGCATTACAAGGGTCTGGGGTCATATAGAAAGGCCCTGAGAGGTTCTAGAAGTGTCTGGGGTACTTTAGAAAGCCCCTGAGGGGCATTAGAAGGGTCTGGGGGCCTTTACAATGGTCCTGAGGCGCATTAGAAGGGTCTTGTGGCCTTCATAAGGGTCCTGAAAGGCATTAGAAGGGTCTGGGGGCTTTTAGAAGGGTCTGGGGGCTTTTAGATGGGTCCTGAGGCAATCTAGAAGGGTCTAGAGGCCTTTACATGGGTCTTGAGGGTCATTAGAAGGGTGTGGAGGCCTTTAGAAAGGCCCTGAAAGGCATTAGAAGGGTCTGGGGGCTTTTAGATGGGTCCTGAGGCAATCTAGAAGGGTCTGGGTGCCTTTAGAAATGTACTCAGGGGCTCTAGAATGTTCTGGGGGCCTTTAGAAATGTCCTGAGGGGCATTAGAAGGGTCTGGGTGCCCTTATAACAGCTCTGAGGGGAATTAACAGGGTCTGGGGGACTTTAGAAGGGTCCTGAGGGGCTCTATAAGGGTCTGGGGGCCTTTAGAAGGGCCTTCAGGGGCTCTAGAAGGGTCTGGGGACCTTTAGAAAGGCCCTGTGGGGCATTAGAAGGGTCTGGGGGCCTTTAGAATGCTCCTGAGGGGCAGTAGAAGGGTCTGGGGACCTTTAGAAAGGTCCTGACGGGCATTAGAATGGTCTGCGGGCCTTTAGATGTGTTCTGAGGTGCACTAGAATGGTCTGGGGGCCTTTATAAGGGTCCTGACAGGCTCTAGAAGGGTCTGGGAACCTTTATAAATGCCCTGAGGGGCATTAGAAGGGTCTGAGGGCCTTTAGAAAGGTCCTGAGGGGCATTAGAAGGGTCTTGTGGCCTTCATAAGGGTCCTGAAAGGCATTAGAAGGGTCTGGGGGCTATTATAAGCGTCCTGAGGTGGTACAGAAGGGTCTGGGGGCCTTTTTAAACGCCCTCAGGGTGATTATAAGGGTCTCGCGGCCTTTAGAAAGGCCCTGAGTGGCATTAGAAGGGTCTGGGTGCCTTTAGAAATGTCCTGAGGGGCTCTAGAAGGGTCTGGGGGCATTTAGAAATGTCCTGAGGGGCATTAGAAGGGTATGGGGGACTTTAGATAAGCCCTGAGTGGCATTAGAAGGGTCTGGGGTCATATAGATAGGCCCTGAGAGGTTCTAGAAGTGTCTGGGGTACTTTAGAAAGGCCCTGAGGGGCATTAGAAGGGTCTGGGGTCCTTTAGAAGGGCCCTGAGGGGCATTAGAAGGATCTGAGGGCCTTTAGAAAGGTCCTGAGGGGCATTAGAAGGGTCTTGTTGCCTTCATAATGGTCCTGAAAGGCATTAGAAGGGTCTGGGGTCTTTTAGATGGGTCCTGAGGCAATTTCAGAAGGGTCTAGAGGCCTTTACATGGGTCTTGAGGGTCATTAGAAGGGTGTGGAGGCCTTTAGAAAGGCCCTGAGGGGCTCTAGAATGGTCTGGGAGCTATTAGAAGCGTCCTGAGGGGGTCCAGAAGGGTCTGGGGACCTTTTTAAAGGCCCTCAGGGGGATTATAAGGGTCTCGCGGCCTTTAGAAAGTCCTTGTGTGGCATTAGAAGGCTCTGGGTGCCTTTAGAAATGTCCTGAGGGGCTCTAGAAGGGTCTGGGGGCCTTCAGAAATGTCCTGAGGGGCATTAGAAGGGTCTGGGGGCCTTTAGAACGCTCCTGAGGGGCAGTAGAACGGTCTTGGGACCTTTAGAAAGGCCCTGACGGGCATTAAAATGGTCTGCGGGCCTTTAGAAGTGTCCTGAGGCGCTCTAGAATGGTCTGGGGGCCTTTATAAGGGTCCTGACAGGCTCTAGAAGGGTCTGGAAACCTTTATAAATGCCCTGAGGGGCACTAGATGGGTCTGAGGGCCTTTAGAAAGGTCCTGAGAGGCATTAGAAGGGTCTTGTGGCCTTCATAAGGGTCCTGAAAGGCATTAGAAGGGTCTGGGGGCATTTAGATGGGTCCTGAGGCAATCTAGAAGGGTCTAGAGGCCTTTACATGGGTCTTGAGGGTCATTAGAAGGGTGTGGAGGCCTTTAGAAAGGCCCTGAGGGGCTCTAGAAGGGTCTGGGGGCTTTTAGAATCGTCCAGAGGCAATCTAGAAGGGTCTGGGGGCCTTTACATGGGTCTTGACGGTAATTAGAAGGGTGTGGAGGCCTTTAGAAAGGCCCTGTGGGGCATTAGAAGGGTCTGGGGGCATTTAGAAGCGTCCTGAGGGGGTCCAGAAGGGTGTGGGGGCCTTTTTAAAGGACCTCAGGGGGATTGTAAGGGTCTCGCGGCCTTTAGAAAGGCCCTGAGTGGCATTAGAAGGGTCTGGGTGCCTTTAGAAATGTCCTGAGGGGCTCTAGAAGGGTCTGGGGGCCTTTAGAAATGTCCTGAGGGGCATTATAAGGGTATGGGGGCCTTTAGAAAAGCCCTGAGGGGCATTACAAGGGTCTGGGGTCATATAGAAATGCTCTGAGAGGTTCTAGAAGTGTCTGGGGTATTTAGAAAGGCCCTGAGGGGCATTAGAAGGGTCTGGGGGCCTTTAGAAGGGCCCTGACGGGCATTAGAAGGGTCTGAGGGCCTTTAGAAATGTCCTGAGGGGCATTAGAATGGTCTTGTGGCCTTCATAATGGTCCTGAAAGGCATTAGAAGGGTCTGGGGGCTTTTAGATGGGTCCGGAGGCAATCTAGAAGGGTCTAGAGGCCTTTACATGGGTCTTGAGGGTCATTAGAAGGGTGTGGAGGCCTTTAGAAAGGCCCTGAGGGGCTCTAGAAGGGTCTGGGGGCTATTAGAAGCGTCCTGAGGGGGTCCAGAATGGTCTGGGGGCCTTTTTAAAGGCCCTCAGGGGGATTATAAGGGTCTCGCGGCCTTTAGAAGGGCCCTGAGTGGCATTAGAATGGTCTGGGTGCCTTTAGAAAAGCCCTGAGGGTCACTAGAAGGGTCTGGGGGCCTTTAGAATGCTCCTGAGAGGCAGTAGAAGGATCTGGGGGCATTTAGAAGGGTCTTCAGGGGCTCTAGAAGGGTCTAAGGACCTTTAGAAAGGCCCTGTGAGGCATTTGAAGGGTCTGGGGTTCTTTAGAATGCTCCTGAGGGGCAGTAGAAGTGTCTGGGGACCTTTAGAAAGGACCTGACGGGCATTAGAATGGTCTGCAGGCCTTTAGAAGTGTCCTGAGGGGCTCTAGAATGGTCTGGGGGCCTTTATAAGGGTCCTGAAGGGCTCTAGAAGGGTCTGGGAACCTTTATAAATGCCCTGAGGGGCATTAGAAGGGTCTGAGGGCCTTTAGAAATGTCCTGAGGGGCATTAGAAGGGTCTTGTGGCCTTCATAAGGGTCCTGAAAGGCATTAGAATGGTCTGGGGGCTTTTAGATGGGTCCTGAGGCAATCTAGAAGGGTCTAGAGGCCTTTACATGGGTCTTGAGGGTCATTAGAAGGGTGTGGAGGCCTTTAGAAAGGCCCTGAAAGGCATTAGACGGGTCTGGGGGCTTTTAGATGGGTCCTGAGGCAATCTAGAAGGGTCTGGGTGCCTTTACATGGGTCTTGAGGGTCATTAGAAGGGTGTGGAGGCCTTTAGAAAGGCCCTGAGGTGCTCTAGAAGGGTCTGGGGGCGATTAGAAGCATCCTGAGGGGGTCCAGAAGTGTCTGGGGGCCTTTTTAAAGGCCCTCAGGGGGATTATAAGGGTCTCGCGGCCTTTAGAAAGGCCCTGAGTGGCATTACAAGGGTCTGGGTGCCTTTAGAAATGTCCTCAGGTGCTCTAGAAGGTTCTGGGGGCCTTTAGAAATGTCCTGAAAGGCATTAGAAGGGTCTGGGTTCCCTTATAACAGCCCTGAGGGGAATTAACAGGGTCTGGGGGACTTTAGAAGGGTCCTGAGGGGCTCTATAAGGGTCTGGGGGCCTTTAGAGGGGTCTTCAGGGGCTCTAGAAGGGTCTGGGGACCTTTAGAAAGGCCCTGTGGGGCATTAGAAGGGTCTGGGGGCCTTTAGAATGCTCCTCAGGGGCAGTAGAAGGGTCTGGGGACCTTTAGAAAGGTCCTGACGTGCATTAGAATGGTCTGCGGGCCTTTAGAAGTGTTCTGAGGTGCACTAGAATGGTCTGGGGGCCTTTATAAGGGTCCTGACAGGCTCTAGAAGGGTCTGGGAACCTTTATAAATGCCCTGAGGGGCATTAGAAGGGTCTGAGGGCCTTTAGAAAGGTCCTGAGGGGCATTAGAAGGGTCTTGTTGCCTTCATAAGGGTCCTGAAAGGCATTAGAAGGGTCTGGGGGCTTTTAGATGGGTCCTGAGGCAATCTAGAAGGGTCTGGGGGCCTTTACATGGGTCTTGAGGGTCATTAGAAGGGTGTGGAGGCCTTTAGAAAGGCCCTGAGGGGCTCTAGAAGGGTCTGGGGGCTATTAGAAGCGTCCTGAAGGGGTCCAGAAGGGTCTCGGGGCCTTTTTAAAGGCCCTCAGGTGGATTATAAGGGTCTCGCGGCCTTTAGAAAGGCCCTGAGTGGCATTATAAGGGTCTGGGTGCCTTTAGAAATGTCCTGAGGGGCTCTAGAAGGGTCTGGGGGCCTTTAGAAATGTCCTGAGGGGCATTAGAAGGGTATGGGGGCCTTTAGAAAAGCCCTGTTGGGCATTACAAGGGTCTGGGGTCATATAGAAAGGCCCTGAGAGGTTCTAGAAGTGTCTGGGGTACTTTAGAAAGGCCCTGAGGGGCATTAGAAGGGTCTGGGGGCCTTTAGAAGGGCCCTGAGGGGAATTAGACGGGTCTGAGGGCCTTTACAAAGGTCCTGAGGGGCATTAGAAGGGTCTTGTGTCCTTCATAATGGTCCTGAAAGGCATTAGAAGGGTCTGGGGGCTTTTAGATGGGTCCTGAGGCAATCTAGAAGGGTCTAGAGGCCTTTATATGGGTCTTGAGTGTCATTAGAAGGGTGTGGAGGCCTTTAGAAAGGCCCTGAAAGGCATTAGACGGGTCTGGGGGCTTTTAGATGGGTCCTGAGGCAATCTAGAAGGGTCTGGGGGCCTTTACATGGGTCTTGAGGGTCATTAGAAGGGTGTGGAGGCCTTTAGAAAGGCCCTGAGGTGCTCTAGAAGGGTCTGGGGGCGATTAGAAGCATCCTGAGGGGGTCCAGAAGGGTCTGGGGGCCTTTTTAAAGGCCCTCAGGGGGATTATAAGGGTCTCGCGGCCTTTAGAATGGCCCTGAGTGGCATTACAAGGGTCTGGGTGCGTTTAGAAATGTCCTGAGGGGCTCTAGAAGGGTCTGGGGGCCTTTAGAAATGTCCTGAGGGGCATTAGAAGGGTCTGGGGGCCTTTAGAAAGACCCTGAGGGGCATTAGAAGGGTCTCGGGGCCTTTAGAAGGGTCCTGAGTGGCATTAGAAGGGTCTGGGGGCCTTTAGAATGGACCTGAGGGGGTCTAGAAGGGTCTGGAGGCATTTAAAACTGTCCTGAGAGGCTCTAGAAGGGTCTGGGTGCCTTTATAAAAGTCCTGAGGGGCATTAGAAGGGTCTGGTTGCCCTTATAAAAGCCCGGAGGGGAATTAGCAGTTTCTGGGGGACTTTAGATGCGTCCTGAGGGGCATTAGAAGGGTCTGGGGACCTTTAGAAGGGTGTCCAGGGGCTCTAGAACGGTCTGGGGACCTTTAGAAAGGCCCTGTGGGGCATTAGAAGGGTCTGGGGGACTTTAGAATGCTCCTGAGGGGCAGTAGAAGGGTCTGGGGACATTTATAAAGGCCCTGACGGGCATTAGAATGGTCTGCGGGCCTTTAGAAGGGTCTTCAGGGGTTCTGGAAGGGTCTGGGGACCTTTAGAAAGGCCCTGTGGGGCATTAGAAGGGTCTGGGGACATTTAGAGTGCTCCTGAGAGGCAGTAGAATGGTCTGGGGGTCTTTAGAATGGTCCTGAGTGGGTCTAGACGGGTCTGGAGGCATTTAGAACTGTCCTGAGAGGCTCTAAAACGGTCTGGGTGCCTTCATAAGGGTCCTCAGGGGCATTAGAAGGGTCTGGGTTTCCTTATAAAAGCCCTGAGGGGAATTAGCAGGGTCTGGGGGACTTTAGAAGGGTCCTGAGGGGCTCCATAAGGGTCTGGGGGCCTTTAGAAGGGTCTTCAGGGGCTCTAGAAGGGTCTGGGGACCTTTAGAAAGGACCTGTGGGGCATTAGAAGGGTCTGGGGGCCTTTAGAATGCTCCTGAGGAGCAGTAGAAGGGTCTGGGGACATTTATAAAGGCCCTGACGGGCATTAGAATGGTCTGCGGGCCTTTAGAAATGTCCTGAGGGGCTCTAGAATGGTCTGGGGGCCTTTATAAGGGTCCTGACGGGCTCTAGAAGGGTCTGGGAACCTTTATAAAAGCCCTGAGGGGCATTAGAAGGGTCTGAGGGCCTTTAGAAAGGTCCTGAGGGGCATTAGAAGGGTCTTGTGTCCTTCATAAGGGTCCTCAAAGGCATTAGAAGGGTCTGGGGGCTTTTAGATCGGTCCTGTGGCAATCTAGAAGGGTCTAGGGGCCTTTACATGGGTCTTGAGGGTCATTAGAAGGGTGTGGAGGCCTTTAGAAAGGCCCTGAAAGGCATTAGAAGGGTCTGGGGGCTTTTAGATGGGTCCTGAGGCAATCTAGAAGGGTCTGGGGGCCTTTACATGGGTCTTGAGGGTCATTAGAAGGGTTTGGAGGCCTTTAGAAAGGCCCTGAGTGGCTCTAGAAGGGTGTGGGGGCCATTAGAAGCGTTCTGAGAGGGTCCAGAAGGGTCTGGGGGCCTTTTTAAAGGCCCTCAGGGGGATTATAAGGGTCTCGTGGCCTTTAGAAAGGCCCTGAGTGGCATTAGAAGGGTCTGGGGGCTATTAGAAGCGTGCTGAGGGGGTCCAGAAGGGTCTGGGGGCCTTTTTAAAGGCCCTCAGGGGGATTATAAGGGTCTCGCGGCCTTTAGAAAGGCCCTGAGTGGCATTAGAATGGTCTGGGAGCCTTTAGAAGGGTCTTCAAGGGCTCTAGAAGGGTCTGGGGACCTTTAGAAAGGCTCTGTGGGGCATTAGAAGGGTCTGGGGACATTTAGAGTGCTCCTGAGAGGCAGTAGAATGGTCTGGGGGTCTTTAGAATGGTCCTCAGGGGGTCTAGAAGGGTCTGGAGGCATTTCAAACTGTCCTGAGAGGCTCAAGAATGGTCTGGGTGCCTTTAGAATGCTCCTGAGGGGCAGTAGAAGGGTCTGGGGACATTTATAAAGGCCCTGACGGGCATTAGAATGGTCTGCGGGCCTTTAGAAGTGTCCTGAGGGGCTCTAGAATGGTCTGGGGGCCTTTAGAAGGGTCCTGACGGGCTCTAAAAGGGTCTGGGAACATTTATAAAAGCCCTGAGGGGCATTAGAAGGGTCTGAGGGCCTTTAGAAAGGTCCTGAGGGGAATTAGAAGGGTCTTTTGTCCTTCATAAGGGTCCTGAAAGGCATTAGAAGGGTCTGCGGGCTTTTAGATGGGTCCTGAGGCAATCTAGAAGGGTCTAGGGGCCTTTACATTGGTCTTGAGGGTCATTAGAAGGGTGTGGAGGCCTTTAGAAAGGCCCCGAGGGGCTCTAGAAGGGTCTGGGGGCTATTAGAAGCGTCCTGAGGTGGTCCAGAAGGGTCTGGGGGCCTTTTTAAAGGCACTAAGGGGGATGATAAGGGTTTCGCGGCCTTTAGAAGGGCCCTGAGTGGCATTACAAGGGTCTGGGGTCATATAGAAAGGCTCTGAGATGTTCCAGAAGTGTCAGGGGTAATTTAGAAAGGCCCTGAGGGACATTAGAAGCGTCTGGGGGCCTTTAGAAGTGTCCTGAGGTGCATTAGAAGGGTCTGGGGGCCTTTAAAAGAGTCCTGAGGGGCATTTGAATAGTCTGAGGGCCTTTAGAAAGGTCCTGAGGGGCATTAGAAGGGTCTTGTGGCCTTCATAAGGGTCCTGAAAGGCATTAGAAGGCTCTGGGGGCTTTAAGATGGGTCCTGAGGAAATCTAGAAGGGTCTGGGGGCCTTTACATGGGTCTTGAGGGTCATTAGAAGGGTGTGGAGGCTTTTAGAAAGGCCCTGAGAGGCTCTCGAAGGGTCTGGGGGCAATTAGAAATGTCCTGAGGGGGACCAGAAGGGTCTGGGTGCCTTTTTAAAGGACCTTAGGGGGATTATAAGTGTCTCGCGGCCTTTAGAAAGGCCCTGAGTGGCATTAGAAGGGTCTGGGGGCCTTTAGAACGGTCTTCAGGGGCTCTAGAAGGGTCTGGGGACCTTTAGAAAGGCCCTGTGGGGCATTAGAAGGGTCTGGGGGCCTTTAGAATGATCCTGAGGGGCAGTAGAAGGGTCTGGGGATTTTTAGAAAGGCCCTGACGGGCATTAGAATGATCTGTGGGCCTTTAGAAGTGTCCTGAGGTGCATTAGAAGGGTCTGGGGGCCTTTAAAAGAGTCCTGAGGGGCATTTGAATAGTCTGAGGGCCTTTAGAAAGGTCCTCAGGGGCATTAGAAGGGTCTTGTGGCCTTCATAAGGGTCCTGAAAGGCATTAGAAGGGTCTGGGGGCTTTTAGATGGGACCTGAGGCAGTCTAGAAGGGTCTACGGACCTTTACATGGGTCTTGAGGGTCATTAGAAGGGTGTGGAGGCCTTTAGAAAGGCCCGGAGGGGCTCTAGAAGGGTCTGGGGGCTATTAGAAGCGTCCTGAGAGGGTCCAGAAGGGTCTGGGGGCCTTTTTAAAGGCCCTCAGGGGGATTATAATGGTCTCGTGGCCTTTAGAAAGGCCCTGAGTGGCATTAGAAGGGTCTGGGTGCCTTTAGAAATGTCCTAAGGGGCTCTAGAAGGGTCTGGGGGCCTTTAGAAAGGTCCTGAGGGGCATTACAAGGGTCTGGGGTCATATAGAAAGGCCCTGAGAGGTTCTAGAAGTGTCTGGGTTACTTTATAAAGGCCCTGAGGGCCTTTAGAAGGGTCCTGAGGGGCATTAGAAGGGTCTGGGTGCCCTTATAAAAGCCCTGAGGGGAATTAGCAGGATCTGGGGGACTTTAGAAGGGTCCTGAGGGGCTCCATAAAGGTCTGGGTGCCTTTAGAAGGGTCTTCAGGGGCTCTAGAAGGGTCTGGGGGCCTTTAGAAAGGCCCTGTGGGGCATTAGAAGGGTCTGGGGTCCTTTAGATTTCTCCTGAGGTGTAGTAGAATGGTCTGCGGGCCTTTAGAATTGTCCTGAGGGGCTCGAGAATGATCTGGCGGCCTTTATAAGGGTCCTGACGGGCTCTAGAAGGGTCTGGGAACCTTTATAAAGGCCCTGAAAGGCATTAGAAGGGTCTGAGGGCCTTTAGAAAGGTCCTGAGGGGCATTAGAAGGGTCTTGTGGCCTTCATAATGGTCCTGAAAGGCATTAGAAGGGTCTGGGGGCTTTTAGATGGGTCCGGAGGCAATCTAGAAGGGTCTAGTTGCCTTTCCATGGGTCTTGAGGGTCACTAGAAGGGTGTGGAGGCCTTTAGAAAGGCCCTGAAAGGCATTAGAATGGCCTGGGGGCTTTTAGATGGGACCTGAGGCAGTCTAGAAGGGTCTAGGGACCTTTATATGGGTCTTGAGGGTCATTAGAAGGGTGTGGAGGCCTTTAGAAAAGCCCGGAGGGGCTCTAGATGGGTCTGGAGGCTATTAGAAGCGTCCTGAGGGGGTCCAGAAGGGTCTGGGGGCCTTTTTAAAGGCCCTCAATGGGATTATAAGGGTCTAGTGGCCTTTAGAAAGGACCTGAGTGGCATTAGAAGGGTCTGGGGGCTATTAGAAGCGTGCTGAGGGGGTCCAGAAGGGTCTGGGGGCCTTTTTAAAGGCCCTCACGGGGATTATAAGGGTCTCGCGGCCTTTAGAAAGGCCCTGAGTGGCATTAGAATGGTCTGGGAGCCTTTAGAAGGGTCTTCAAGGGCTCTAGAAGGGTCTGGGGACCTTTAGAAAGGCTCTGTGGGGCATTAAAAGGGTCTGGGGACATTTAGAGTGCTCCTGAGAGGCAGTAGAATGGTCTGGGGGTCTTTAGAATGGTCCTGAGGGGGTCTAGAAGGGTCTGGAGGCATTTCAAACTGTCCTGAGAGGCTCTAGAATGGTCTGGGTGCCTTTAGAATGCTCCTGAGGGGCAGTAGAAGTGTCTGGGGACATTTATAAAGGCCCTGACGGGCATTAGAATTGTCTGCGGGCCTTTAGAAGTGTCCTGAGGGGCTCTAGAATGGTCTGGGGGCCTTTAGAAGGGTCCTGACGGGCTCTAAAAGGGTCTGGGAACATTTATAAAAGCCCTGAGGGGCATTAGAAGGGTCTGAGGGCCTTTAGAAAGGTCCTGAGGGGAATTAGAAGGGTCTTTTGTCCTTCATAAGGGTCCTGAAAGGCATTAGAAGGGTCTGCGGGCTTTTAGATGGGTCCTGAGGCAATCTAGAAGGGTCTAGGGGCCTTTACATTGGTCTTGAGGGTCATTAGAAGGGTGTGGAGGCCTTTAGAAAGGCCCCGATGGGCTCTAGAAGGGTCTGGGGGCTATTAGAAGCGTCCTGAGGTGGTCCAGAAGGGTCTAGGGGCCTTTTTAAAGGCACTAAGGGGGATTATAAAAGTCTTGCGGCCATTAGAAAGGCCCTGAGTGGCATTAGAAGGGTCTGGGGGACTTTAGAAGTGTCCTGAGGTGCATTAGAAGGGTCTGGGGGCCTTTAAAAGAGTCCTGAGGGGCATTTGAATAGTCTGAGGGCCTTTAGAAAGGTCCTGAGGGGCATTAGAAGGGTCTTGTGGCCTTCATAAGGGTCCTGAAAGGCATTAGAATGGTCTGCGGGCTTTTAGATGGGTCCTGAGGCAATCTAGAAGGGTCTGGGGGCCTTTACATGGCTCTTGAGGGTCATTAGAAGGGTGTGGAGGCCTTTAGAAAGGCCCTGAGAGGCTCTAGAAGGGTCTGGGGGCTATTAGAAGCGTCCTGAGGGGGTCCAGAAGGGTCGGGGTGCCTTTTTAAAGGCCCTCAGGGGGATTATAAAAGTCTTGCGGCCATTAGAAAGGCCCTGAGTGGCATTAGAAGGGTCTGGGGGCCTTTAGAAGGGTCTGGGGACCTTTAGAAAGGCCCTGTGGGGCATTAGAAGGGTCTGGGGGCCTTTAGAATGCTCCGGAGGGGCAGTAGAAGGGTCTGGGGATTTTTAGAAAGCCCTGACGGGCATTAGAATGATCTGTGGGCCTTTAGAAGTGTCCTGAGGTGCTCTAGAATGGTCTTGGGGCCTTTATAAGGGTCCTGACGGGCTCTAGAAGGGTCTGAGAATCTTTATAAAAGCCCTGAGCGGCATTACAAGAGTCTGAGGGCCTTTAGAAAGGTCCTGAGGGGCATTAGAAGGGTCTTGTGGCCTTCCTAAGGGTCCTGAAAGGCATTAGAAGGGTCTGGGGGCTTTTAGATGGGTCCTGAGGCAATCTAGAAGGGTCTAGGGGCCTTTCCATGGGTCTTGAGGGTCATTAGAAGGGTGTGGAGGCCTTTAGAAAGGCCCTGAAAGGCATTAGAAGGGTCTGGGGGCTTTTAGATGGGACCTGAGGCAGTCTAGAAGGGTCTAGGGACCTTTACATGGGTCTTGAGGGTCATTAGAAGGGTGTGGAGGCCTTTAGAAAGGCGCTGAGGGGCTCTAGAAGGGTCTGGGGGCTATTAGAAGCGTCCTGAGGGGGTCCAGAAGGGTCTGGGGGCCTTTTTAAAGGCCCTCAATGGGATTATAAGGGTCTCGTGGCCTTTAGAAAGGCCCTGAGTGGCATTAGAAGGGTCTGGGTGCCTTTAGAAATGTCCTGAGGGGCTCTAGAAGGGTCTGGGGGCCTTTAGAAAGGCCCTGAGTGGCCTTACAAGGGTCTGGGGTCATATAGAAAGGCCCTGAGAGGTTCTAGAAGTGTCTGGGTTACTTTAGAAAGGCCCTGAGGTCCTTTAGAAGGGTCCTGAGGGGCATTAGAAGGGTCTGGGGGCCTTTAGAATGGCCCTGACGGGGTCTAGAAGGGTCTGGAGGCATTTAAAACTGTCCTGAGAGGCTCTAGAAGGGTCTGGGTGCCTTTATAATGGTCCTGAGGGGCATTAGAAGGGTCTTGTGGCCCTTATAAAAGCCCTGAGGGGAATTAGCAGGGTCTGGGGGACTTTAGAAGGGTCCTGAGGGGCTCTATTACGGTCTGGGGGCCTTTAGAAGGGTCTTCAGGGGCTCTAGAAGGGTCTGGGGACCTTTAGAACGGCCCTGTGGGGCATTAGAAGGGTCTGGGGGCCTTTAGAATGCTCCTGAGGGGCAGTAGAAGGGTCTGGGGACCTTTAGAAAGGCCCTGACGGGCATTAGAATGGTCTGCGGGCCTTTAGACGTGTCCTGAGGGGCTCTAGATTGGTCTGGGGGCCTTTATAAGGGTCCTGAAGGGCTCTAGAAGAGTCTGGGAACCTTTATAAATGCCCTGAGGGTCATTAGAAGGGTCTGAGGGCCTTTAGAAAGATCTGGTGACCTTTAGAAATGTCCTGAGGTGCACTAAATGTGTCTCACGGCATTTATATGGGTCCTGAGGGGCATTAGAAGGGTCTGGGTGCCCTTATGAAAGCCCTGAGGGGAATTAGCAGGGTCTGGGGGCCTTTAGAATGCTCCTGAGGGGCAGTAGAAGAGTCTGGGGACCTTTAGAAAGGCCCTGACGGGCATTAGAATGGTCTGCGGGCCTTTAGCAGTGTCCTGAGGGGCTCTAGAATGGTCTGGGGGCCTTTATAAGGGTCCTGACGGGCTCTAGAAGGGTCTGGGAACCTTTATAAATGCCCTGAGGGTCATTAGAAGGGTCTGAGGGCCTTTAGAAAGGTCCTGAGGGGCATTAGAAAGGTCTTGTTGCCTTTATAAGGGTCCTGAAAGGCATTAGAAGGGTCTGGGGGCCTTTTGAAGGGTCCTGAGGGGAATTAGAAGGGTCTGAAGGCCTTTAAAATGGTCCTGAGGGGCATTTGAATGGTCTGGGGGCATTTAGAAAGGCCCTGAGGTGGATTAGAAGGGTCTAGGGGCCTTTAGAAGGTCCTGAGGGGCTCTAGAAGGGTCTGAGGGCCTCTGGAAGGGTCCTGAGGGGCTCTAGAAAGATCTGGGGTCCTTTAGAAATGTCCTGAGGTACTCTAAAAGTGTCTCGGGGCATTTCGAAGGGTCCAGAGGGGCATTAGAAGGGTCTGGGTTCCCTTATAAAAGCCCTGAGGGGAATTAGCTGGGTCTGGGGGACTTTAGAATGCTCCTGAGGGGCAGTAGAAGGGTCTGGGGACCTTTATTAATGCCCTGACGGGCATTAGAATGATCTGCGGGCCTTTAGAAGTGTCCTTATTGGCTCTACAATGGTCTGGGGTCCTTTATAAGGGTCCTGACGGGCTCTAGAAGGGTCTGGGAACCTTTATAAATGCCCTGAGGGGCATTAGAAGGGTCTGAGGGCCTTTAGAAATGCCCTGAGGGGCATTAGAATGGTCTGGGGCCTTTTAGAAGGGTCTTGAGGGGATCTAGAAAGGTCTGGGGGCCTTTAGTAGTGTACTGAGGGGCTCTAGAAGGGTCTGGGGGCCTTTAGAAAGGCCCTGAGGGGCTCTAGAAGGGTCAGGGAGCCGTTAGAAGGATGTTTCGGGGCTCTTGAATGGTCTGCGGGCCTTTAGCATGGCCCTGAGGGGCTCTAAAAGAGTCTGGAGGCCTTTTGAGTGGTCTTGAGGGGCCCTAGAAGGGTGTGGGGACCTTTAGAAAAGCCCTGAGGGGCATTAGAAGGGTCTGGGGGCATTTAGAAGGGTCTTCAGGGGCTCTAGAAGGGTCTAGGGACCTTTAGAAAGGCCCTGTGAGGCATTTGAAGGGTCTGGGGGCCTTTAGAATGCTCCTGAGGGGCAGTAGAAGGGTCTGGGGACCTTTAGAAAGGCCCTGACGGGCATTAGAATGGTCTGCAGGCCTTTAGCAGTGTCCTGAGGGGCTCTGGAATGGTCTGGGGGCCTTTATAAGGGTCCTGACGGGATCTAGAAGGGTCTGGGAACCTTTATAAATGCCCTGAGGGGCATTAGAAGGGTCTGAGGGCCTTTAGAAAGGTCCTGAGGGGCATTAGAAGGGTCTTGTGGCCTTCATAAGGGTCCTGAAAGGCATTAGAAGGGTCTGGGGGCTTTTAGATGGGTCCTGAGGCAATCTAGAAGGGTCTGGGGGCATTTACATGGGTCTTGAGGGTCATTAGAAGGGTGTGGAGGCCTTTAGAAAGGCCCTGAGGGGCTCTAGAAGGGTCTGGGGGCTATTAGAAGTGACCTGAGAGGGTCCAGAATGGTCTGGGGGCCTTTTTAAAGGCCCTAAGGGGGATTATAAGGGTCTCGCGGCCTTTAGAAAGGCCCTGAGTGGCATTATAAGGGTCTGGGTGCCTTTAGAAATGTCCTGAGGTTCATTAGAAGGGTATGTGGGCCTTTAGAAAAGCCCTGAGTGGCATTAGAAGGGTCTGGGGTCATATAGAAAGGACCTGAGAGGTTCTAGAAGTGTCTGGGGTAATTTAGAAAGGCCCTGAGGGGCATTAGAAGGTTCTGGGGGCCTTTAGAAGGGCCCTGAGTGGCATTAGAAGGGTCTGAGGGCCTTTACAAAGGTCCTGAGGGGCATTAGAAGGGTCTTGTGGCCTTCATAAGGGTCCTGAAAGGCATTAGAAGGGTCTGGGGGCTTTTAGATGGGTCCTGAGGCAATCTAGAAGGGTCTAGAGGCCTTTACATGGGTCTTGAGGGTCATTAGAAGGGTGTGGAGGCCTTTAGAAAGGCCCTGAAAGGCATTAGACGGGTCTGGGGGCTTTTAGATGGGTCCTTAGGCAATCTAGAAGGGTCTGGGGGCATTTACATGGGTCTTGAGGGTCATTAGAAGGGTGTGGAGGCCTTTAGAAAGGCCCTGGGGGGCTCTAGAAGGGTCTGGGGGCGATTAGAAGCATCCTGAGGGGGTCCAGAAGGGTCTGGGGGTCTTTTTAAAGGCCCTCACGGGGATTATAAGGGTCTCGCGGCCTTTAGAAAGGCCCTGAGTGGCATTAGAAGGGTCTGGGTGCCTTTAGAAATGTCCTCAGGGGCTCTAGAAGGTTCTGGGGGCCTTTAGAAATGTCCTGAGGGGCATTAGAAGGGTCTGGGTGCCCTTATAACAGCTCTGAGGGGAATTAACAGGGTCTGGGGGACTTTAGAAGGGTCCTGAGGGGCTCTATAAGGGTCTGGGGGCCTTTAGAAGGGTCTTCAGGGGCTCTAGAAGGGTCTGGGGACCTTTAGAAAGGCCCTGTGGGGCATTAGAAGGGTCTGGGGGCCTTTAGAATGCTCCTGAGGGGCAGTAGAAGGGTCTGGGGACCTTTATAAAGGTCCTGACGGGCATTAGAATGGTCTGCGGGCCTTTAGAAGTGTTCTGAGGTGCACTAGAATGGTCTGGGGGCATTTATAAGGGTCCTGACAGGCTCTAGAAGGGTCTGGGAACCTTTATAAATGCCCTGAGGGGCACTAGAAGGGTCTGAGGTCCTTTAGAAAGGTCCTGAGGGGCATTAGAAGGGTCTTGTGGCCTTCATAAGGGTCCTGAAAGGCATTAGAAGGGTCTGGGCGCTTTTAGATGGGTCCTGAGACAATCTAGAAGGGTCTGGGGGCCTTTACATGGGTCTTGAGGGTCATTAGAAGGGTGTGGAGGCCTTTAGAAAGGCCCTGAAAGGCATTAGAAGGGTCTGGGGGCTTTTAGATGGGTCCTGAGGCAATCTAGAAGGGTCTGGGGGCCTTTACATGGGTCTTGAGGGTCATTAGAAGGGTGTGGAGGCCTTTAGAAAGACCCTGAGGGGCTCTAGAAGGGTCTGGGGGCTATTAGAAGAGTCCTGAGGGGGTCCAGAAGGGTCTGGGGGCCTTTTTAAAGGCCGTCAGGGTGATTATAAGGGTCTCGCGGCCTTTAGAAAGGCCCTGAGTGGCATTAGACGGGTCTGGGGTCATATAGAAAGGCCCTGAGAGGTTCTAGAAGTGTCTGGGGTACTTTAGAAAGGCCCTGAGGGGCATTAGAAGGGTCTGGGGGCCTTTAGAAGGGTCTTCAGGGGCTCTAGAATGCTCTGGGGAACTTTAGAAAGGCCCTGTGGGGCATTAGAATGGTCTGGGGGCCTTTAGAATGCTCCTGAGTGGCAGTAGAAGGGTCTGGGGACCTTTAGAAAGGTCCTGACGGGCATTAGAATGGTCTGCGGGCCTTTAGCAGTGTCCTGAGGGGCTCTAGAATGGTCTGGGGGCCTTTATAAGGGTCCTGACGGGCTCTAGAAGGGTCTGGGAACCTTTATAAATGCCCTGAGGGGCTTTAGAAGGGTCTGAGGGCCTTTAGAAAGGTCCTGAGGGGCATTAGAAAGGTCTTGTGGCCTTCATAAGGGTCCTGAAAGGCATTAGAAGGGTCTGGGGGCTTTTAGATGGGTCCTGAGGCAATCTAGAAGGGTCTGGGGGCCTTTACATGGGTCTTGAGGGTCATTAGAAGGGTGTGGAGGCCTTTAGAAAGGCCCTGAGGGGCTCTAGAATGGTCTGGGGGCTATTAGAAGCGTCCTGAGGGGGTCCAGAAGGGTCTGGGGGCCTTTTTAAAGGCCCTCAGGGGGATTATAAGGGTCTCGCGGCCTTTAGAAAGGCCCTGAGTGGCATTATAAGGGTCTGGGTGCCTTTAGAAATGTCCTGAGGGGCTCTAGAAGGGTCTGGGGGCCTTTAGAAATGTCCTGAGGGGCATTAGAAGGGTATGGGGGCCTTTAGAAAAGCCCTGTTGGGCATTACAAGGGTCTGGGGTCATATAGAAAGGCCCTGAGAGGTTCTAGAAGTGTCTGGGGTACTTTAGAAAGCCCCTGAGGGGCATTAGAAGGGTCTGGGAGCCTTTACAATGGTCCTGAGGCGCATTAGAAGGGTCTTGTGGCCTTCATAAGGGTCCTGAAAGGCATTAGAAGGGTCTGGGGGCTTTTAGATGGGTCCTGAGGCAATCTAGAAGGGTCTAGAGGCCTTTACATGGGTCTTGAGGGTCATTAGAAGGGTGTGGAGGCCTTTAGAAAGGCCCTGAAAGGCATTAGAAGGGTCTGGGAGCTTTTAGATGGGTCCTGAGGCAATCTAGAAAGGTCTGGGTGCCTTTAGAAATGTACTCAGGGGCTCTAGAAGGTTCTTGGGGCCTTTAGAAATGTCCTGAGGGGCATTAGAAGGGTCTGGGTGCCCTTATAAAAACCCTGAGGGGAATTAACAGGGTCTGGGGGACTTTAGAAGGGTCCTGAGGGGCTCTATAAGGGTCTGGGGGCCTTTAGAAGGGTCTTCAGGGGCTCTAGAAGGGTCTGGGGACCTTTAGAAAGGCCCTGTGGGGCATTAGAAGGGTCTGGGGGCCTTTAGAATGCTCCTGAGAGGCAGTAGAAGGGTCTGGGGACGTTTAGAAAGGTCCTGACGGGCATTATAATGGTCTGCGGGCCTTTAGAAGTGTTCTGAGGTGCACTAGAATGGTCTGGGGGCCTTTATAATGGTCCTGACAGGCTCTGGAAGGGTCTGGGAACCTTTATAAATGCCCTGAGGGGCATTAGAAGGGTCTGAGGGCCTTTAGAAAGGTCCTGAGGGACATTAGAAGGGTCTTGCGGCCTTCATAAGGGTCCTGAAAGGCATTAGAAGGGTCTGGGGGCTTTTAGATGGGTCCTGAGGCAATCTAGAAGGGTCTGGGGGCCTTTACATGGGTCTTGAGGGTCATTAGAAGGGTGTGGAGGCCTTTAGAAAGGCCCTGAGGGGCTCTAGAATGGTCTGGGGGCTATTAGAAACGTCCTGAGGGGGTCCAGAAGGGTCTGGGGGCCTTTTTAAAGGCCCTCAGGGGGATTATAAGGGTCTCGCGGCCTTTAGAAAGTCCTTGAGTGGCATTAGAAGGCTCTGGGTGCCTTTAGAAATGTCCTGAGGGGCTCTAGAATGGTCTGGGGGCCTTTAGAAATGTCCTGAGGGGCATTAGAAGGGTCTGGGGGCCTTTAGAATGCTCCTGAGGGGCAGTAGAACGGTCTTGGGACCTTTAGAAAGGCCCTGACGGGCATTAGAATGGTCTGCGGGCCTTTAGAAGTGTCCTGAGGTGCTCTAGAATGGTCTGGGGGCCTTTATAAGGGTCCTGACAGGCTCTAGAAGGGTCTGGGAACCTTTATAAATGCCCTGAGGGGCATTAGAAGGGTCTGAGGGCCTTTAGAAAGGTCCTGAGGGGCATTAGAAGGGTCTTGTGGCCTTCATAAGGGTCCTGAAAGGCATTAAAATGGTCTGGGGGCTTTTAGATGGGTCCTGAGGCAATCTAGAAGGGTCTGGGGGCCTTTACATGGGTCTTGAGGGTCATTAGAAGGGTGTGGAGGCCTTTAGAAAGGCCCTGAAAGGCATTAGAAGGGTCTGGGGGCTATTAGAAGCGTCCTGGGGGGGTCCAGAAGGGTCTGGGGGCCTTTTTAAAGGCCCTCAGGGTGATTATAAGGGTCTCGCGGCCTTTAGAAAGGCCCTGAGTGGCATTAGAAGGGTCTGGGTGCCTTTAGAAATGTCCTGAGGGGCTCTAGAAGGGTCTGGGGGCCTTTAGAAATGTCCTGAGGGGCATTAGAAGGGTATGGTGGCCTTTAGAAAAGCCCTGAGGGGCATTACAAGGGTCTGGGGTCATATAGAAAGGCCCTGAGAGGTTCTAGAAGTGTCTGGGGTATTTAGAAAGGCCCTGAGGCGCATTAGAATGGTCTGGGGGCCTTTAGAAGGGCCCTGAGGGGCATTGGAAGGGTCTGAGGGCCTTTAGAAATGTCCTGAGGGGCATTAGAATGGTCTTGTGGCCTTCATAAGGGTCCTGAAAGGCATTAGAAGGGTCTGGGGCCTTTTAGATGGGTCCTGAGGCAATCTAGAAGGGTCTAGAGGCCTTTACATGGGTCTTGAGGGTCATTAGAAGGGTGTGGAGGCCTTTAGAAAGGCCCTGAGTGGCTCTAGAAGGGTCTGGGGGCTATTAGAAGCGTCCTGAGGGGGTCCAGAATGGTCTGGGGGCCTTTTTAAAGGCCCTCAGGGGAATTATAAGGGTCTCGTGGACTTTAGAATGGCCCTGAGTGGCATTAGAATGGTCTGGGTGCCTTTAGAAAAGCCCTGAGGGGCATTAGAAGGGTCTGGGGGCCTTTAGAATGCTCCTGAGAGGCAGTAGAAGGATCTGGGGGCATTTAGAAGGGTCTTCAGGGGCTCTAGAAGGGTCTAGGGACCTTTAGAAAGGCCCTGTGAGGCATTTGAAGGGTCTGGGGTTCTTTAGAATGCTCCTGAGGGGCAGTAGAAGGGTCTGGGGACCTTTAGAAAGGACCTGACGGGCATTAGAATGGTCTGCAGGCCTTTAGAAGTGTCCTGAGGGGCTCTAGAATGGTCTGGGGGCCTTTATAAGGGTCCTGAAGGGCTCTAGAAGGGTCTGGGAACCTTTATAAATGCCCTGAGGGGCATTAGAAGGGTCTGAGGGCCTTTAGAAATGTCCTGAGGGGCATTAGAAGGGTCTTGTGGCCTTCATAAGGGTCCTGAAAGGCATTAAAAGGGTCTGGGGGCTTTTAGGTGGGTCCTGAGGCAATCTAGAAGGGTCTAGAGGCCTTTACATGGGTCTTGAGGGTCATTAGAAGGGTGTGGAGGCCTTTAGAAAGGCCCTGAAAGGCATTAGAAGGGTCTGGGGGCTTTTAGATGGGTCCTGAGGCAATCTAGAAGGGTCTGGGTGCCTTTACATGGGTCTTGAGGGTCATTAGAAGGGTGTGGAGGCCTTTAGAAAGGCCCTGAGGTGCTCTAGAAGGGTCTGGGGGCGATTAGAAGCATCCTGAGGGGGTCCAGAAGGGTCTGGGGGCCTTTAGAAATGTCCTGAGGGGCTCTAGAAGGGTCTGGGGGCCTTTAGAAATGTCCTGAGGGGCATTAGAAGGGTATGGGGGCCTTTAGAAAAGCCCTGTTGGGCATTACAAGGGTCTGGGGTCATATAGAAAGGTCCTGAGAGGTTCTAGAAGTGTCTGGGGTACTTTAGAAAGCCCCTGAGGGGCATTAGAAGGGTCTGGGGGCCTTTACAATGGTCCTGAGGCGCATTAGAAGGGTCTTGTGGCCTTCATAAGGGTCCTGAAAGGCATTAGAAGGGTCTGGGGGCTTTTAGATGGGTCGTGAGGCAATCTAGTAGGGTCTAGAGGCCTTTACATGGGTCTTGAGGGTCATTAGAAGGGTGTGGAGGCCTTTAGAAAGGCCCTGAAAGGCATTAGAAGGGTCTGGGGGCTTTTAGATGGGTCCTGAGGCAATCTAGAAGGGTCTGGGGGCCTTTACATGGGTCTTGAGGGTCATTAGAAGGGTGTGGAGGCCTTTAGAAAGGCCCTGAGGTGCTCTAGAAGGGTCTGGGGGCGATTAGAAGCATCCTGAGGGGGTCCAGAAGTGTCTGGGGGTCTTTTTAAAGGCCCTCAGGGGGATTATAAGGGCCTCGCGGCCTTTAGAAAGGCCCTGAGTGGCATTACAAGGGTCTGGGTGCCTTTAGAAATGTCCTCAGGTGCTCTAGAAGGTTCTGGGGGCCTTTAGAAATGTCCTGAAAGGCATTAGAAGGGTCTGGGTGCCCTTATAACAGCCCTGAGGGGAATTAACAGGGTCTGGGGGACTTTAGAAGGGTCCTGAGGGGCTCTATAAGGGTCTGGGGGCCTTTAGAGGGGTCTTCAGGGGCTCTAGAAGGGTCTGGGGACCTTTAGAAAGGCCCTGTGGGGCATTAGAAGGGTCTTGGGGCCTTTAGAATGCTCCTCAGGGGCAGTAGAAGGGTCTGGGGACCTTTATAAAGGTCCTGACGGGCATTAGAATGGTCTGCGGGCCTTTAGAAGTGTTCTGAGGTGCACTAGAATGGTCTGGGGGCCTTTATAAGGGTCCTGACAGGCTCTAGAAGGGTCTGGGAACCTTTATAAATGCCCTGAGGGGCATTAGAAGGGTCTGAGGGCCTTTAGAAAGGTCCTGAGGTGCATTAGAAGGGTCTTGTTGCCTTCATAAGGGTCCTGAAAGGCATTAGAAGGGTCTGGGGGCTTTTAGATGGGTCCTGAGGCAATCTAGAAGGGTCTGGGGGCCTTTACATGGGTCTTGAGGGTCATTAGAAGGGTGTGGAGGCCTTTAGAAAGGCCCTGAGGGGCTCTAGAAGGGTCTGGGGGCTATTAGAAGCGTCCTGAAGGGGTCCAGAAGAGTCTCGGTGCCTTTTTAAAGGCCCTCAGGTGGATTATAAGGGTCTCGCGGCCTTTAGAAAGGCCCTGAGTGGCATTATAAGGGTCTGGGTGCCTTTAGAAATGTCCTGAGGGGCTCTAGAAGGGTCTGGGGGCCTTTAGAAATGTCCTGAGGGGCATTAGAAGGGTATGGGGGCCTTTAGAAAAGCCCTGTTGGGCATTACAAGGGTCTGGGGTCATATAGAAAGGCCCTGAGAGGTTCTAGAAGTGTCTGGGGTACTTTAGAAAGGCCCTGAGGGGCATTAGAAGGGTCTGGGGGCCTTTAGAAGGGCCCTGAGGGGAATTAGACGGGTCTGAGGGCCTTTACAAAGGTCCTGAGGGGCATTAGAAGGGTCTTGTGTCCTTCATAATGGTCCTGAAAGGCATTAGAAGGGTCTGGGGGCTTTTAGATGGGTCCTGAGGCAATCTAGAAGGGTCTAGAGGCCTTTATATGGGTCTTGAGTGTCATTAGAAGGGTGTGGAGGCCTTTAGAAAGGCCCTGAAAGGCATTAGACGGGTCTGGGGGCTTTTAGATGGGTCCTGAGGCAATCTAGAAGGGTCTGGGGGCCTTTACATGGGTCTTGAGGGTCATTAGAAGGGTGTGGAGGCCTTTAGAAAGGCCCTGAGGTGCTCTAGAAGGGTCTGGGGGCGATTAGAAGCATCCTGAGGGGGTCCAGAAGGGTCTGGGGGCCTTTTTAAAGGCCCTCAGGGGGATTATAAGGGTCTCGCGGCCTTTAGAATGGCCCTGAGTGGCATTACAAGGGTCTGGGTGCGTTTAGAAATGTCCTGAGGGGCTCTAGAAGGGTCTGGGGGCCTTTAGAAATGTCCTGAGGGGCATTAGAAGGGTCTGGGGGCCTTTAGAAAGACCCTGAGGGGCATTAGAAGGGTCTCGGGGCCTTTAGAAGGGTCCTGAGTGGCATTAGAAGGGTCTGGGGGCCTTTAGAATGGACCTGAGGGGGTCTAGAAGGGTCTGGAGGCATTTAAAACTGTCCTGAGAGGCTCTAGAAGGGTCTGGGTGCCTTTATAAAAGTCCTGAGGGGCATTAGAAGGGTCTGGTTGCCCTTATAAAAGCACGGAGGGGAATTAGCAGGGTCTGGGGGACTTTAGATGCGTCCTGAGGGGCATTAGAAGGGTCTGGGGACCTTTAGAAGGGTGTCCAGGGGCTCTAGAACGGTCTGGGGACCTTTAGAAAGGCCCTGTGGGGCATTAGAAGGGTCTGGGGGACTTTAGAATGCTCCTGAGGGGCAGTAGAAGGGTCTGGGGACATTTATAAAGGCCCTGACGGGCATTAGAATGGTCTGCGGGCCTTTAGAAGGGTCTTCAGTGGTTCTGGAAGGGTCTGGGGACCTTTAGAAAGGCCCTGTGGGGCATTAGAAGGGTCTGGGGACATTTAGAGTGCTCCTGAGAGGCAGTAGAATGGTCTGGGGGTCTTTAGAATGGTCCTGAGGGGCTCTAGAATGGTCTGGGGGCCTTTATAAGGGTCCTGACGGGCTCTAGAAGGGTCTGGGAACCTTTATAAAAGCCCTGAGGGGCATTAGAAGGGTCTGAGGGCCTTTAGAAAGGTCCTGAGGGGCATTAGAAGGGTCTTGTGTCCTTCATAAGGGTCCTCAAAGGCATTAGAAGGGTCTGGGGGCTTTTAGATCGGTCCTGTGGCAATCTAGAAGGGTCTAGGGGCCTTTACATGGGTCTTGAGGGTCATTAGAAGGGTGTGGAGGCCTTTAGAAAGGCCCTGAAAGGCATTAGAAGGGTCTGGGGGCTTTTAGATGGGTCCTGAGGCAATCTAGAAGGGTCTGGGGGCCTTTACATGGGTCTTGAGGGTCATTAGAAGGGTGTGGAGGCCTTTAGAAAGGCCCTGAGTGGCTCTAGAAGGGTGTGGGGGCCATTAGAAGCGTTCTGAGAGGGTCCAGAAGGGTCTGGGGGCCTTTTTAATGGCCCTAAGGGGGATTGTAAGGGTCTCGCGGCATTTAGAAAGGCCCTGAGTGGCATTAGAATGGTCTGGGAGCCTTTAGAAGGGTCTTCAAGGGCTCTAGAATGGTCTGGGGACCTTTAGAAAGGCCCTGTGGGGCATTAGAAGGGTCTGGGGACATTTAGAGTGCTCCTGAGAGGCAGTAGAATGGTCTGGGGGTATTTAGAATAGTCCTGAGGGGTCCAGAAGTGTCTGGAGGCATTTAAAACTGTCCTGAGAGGCTCTAGAATGGTCTGGGTGCCTTTATAAGGGTCCTGAGGGGCATTAGAAGGGTCTGAGGTGCCCTTATAAAAGCCCTGAGGGGAATTAGCAGGGTCTGGGGGACTTTAGAAGGGTCCTGAGGGGCTCCATAAAGGTCTGGGTGCCTTTAGAAGGGTCTTCAGGGGCTCTAGAAGGGTCTGGGGGCCTTTAGAAAGGCCCTGTGGGGCATTAGAAGGGTCTGGGGTCCTTTAGAATGCTCCTGAGGTGTAGTAGAATGGTCTGCGGGCCTTTAGAATTGTCCTGAGGGGCTCTAGAATGATCTGGCGGCCTTTATAAGGGTCCTGACGGGCTCTAGAAGGGTCTGGGAACCTTTATAAAGGCCCTGAAAGGCATTAGAAGGGTCTGAGGGCCTTTAGAAAGGTCCTGAGGGGCATTAGAAGGGTCTTGTGGCCTTCATAAGGGTCCTGAAAGGCATTAGAAGGGTCTGCGGGCTTTTAGATGGGTCCTGAGGCAATCTAGAAGGGTCTAGTTGCCTTTCCATGGGTCTTGAGGGTCACTAGAAGGGTGTGGAGGCCTTTAGAAAGGCCCTGAAAGGCATTAGAAGGGTCTGGGGGCTTTTAGATGGGTCCTGAGGCAGTCTAGAAGGGTCTAGGGACCTTTATATGGGTCTTGAGGGTCATTAGAAGGGTGTGGAGGCCTTTAGAAAAGCCCGGAGGGGCTCTAGATGGGTCTGGAGGCTATTAGAAGCGTCCTGAGGGGGTCCAGAAGGGTCTGGGGGCCTATTTAAAGGCCCTCAATGGGATTATAAGGGTCTCGTGGCCTTTAGAAAGGCCCTGAGTGGCATTAGAAGGGTCTGGGGGCTATTAGAAGCGTGCTGAGGGGGTCCAGAAGGGTCTGGGGGCCTTTTTAAAGGCCCTCAGGGGGATTATAAGGGTCTCGCGGCCTTTAGAAAGGCCCTGAGTGGCATTAGAATGGTCTGGGAGCCTTTAGAAGGGTCTTCAAGGGCTCTAGAAGGGTCTGGGGACCTTTAGAAAGGCTCTGTGGGGCATTAGAAGGGTCTGGGGACATTTAGAGTGCTCCTGAGAGGCAGTAGAATGGTCTGGGGGTCTTTAGAATGGTCCTGAGGGGGTCTAGAAGGGTCTGGAGGCATTTCAAACTGTCCTGAGAGGCTCAAGAATGGTCTGGGTGCCTTTAGAATGCTCCTGAGGGGCAGTAGAAGGGTCTGGGGACATTTATAAAGGCCCTGACGGGCATTAGAATGGTCTGCGGGCCTTTAGAAGTGTCCTGAGGGGCTCTAGAATGGTCTGGGGGCCTTTAGAAGGGTCCTGACGGGCTCTAAAAGGGTCTGGGAACATTTATAAAAGCCCTGAGGGGCATTAGAAGGGTCTGAGGGCCTTTAGAAAGGTCCTGAGGGGAATTAGAAGGGTCTTTTGTCCTTCATAAGGGTCCTGAAAGGCATTAGAAGGGTCTGCGGGCTTTTAGATGGGTCCTGAGGCAATCTAGAAGGGTCTAGGGGCCTTTACATTGGTCTTGAGGGTCATTAGAAGGGTGTGGAGGCCTTTAGAAAGGCCCCGAGGGGCTCTAGAAGGGTCTGGGGGCTATTAGAAGCGTCCTGAGGTGGTCCAGAAGGGTCTGGGGGCCTTTTTAAAGGCACTAAGGGGGATGATAAGGGTTTCGCGGCCTTTAGAAGGGCCCTGAGTGGCATTACAAGGGTCTGGGGTCATATAGAAAGGCTCTGAGATGTTCCAGAAGTGTCAGGGGTAATTTAGAAAGGCCCTGAGGGACATTAGAAGCGTCTGGGGGCCTTTAGAAGTGTCCTGAGGTGCATTAGAAGGGTCTGGGGGCCTTTAAAAGAGTCCTGAGGGGCATTTGAATAGTCTGAGGGCCTTTAGAAAGGTCCTGAGGGGCATTAGAAGGGTCTTGTGGCCTTCATAAGGGTCCTGAAAGGCATTAGAAGGCTCTGGGGGCTTTAAGATGGGTCCTGAGGCAATCTAGAAGGGTCTGGGGGCATTTACATGGGTCTTGAGGGTCATTAGAAGGGTGTGGAGGCTTTTAGAAAGGCCCTGAGAGGCTCTCGAAGGGTCTGGGGGCAATTAGAAATGTCCTGAGGGGGTCCAGAAGGGTCTGGGTGCCTTTTTAAAGGACCTTAGGGGGATTATAAGTGTCTCGCGGCCTTTAGAAAGGCCCTGAGTGGCATTAGAAGGGTCTGGGGGCCTTTAGAACGGTCTTCAGGGGCTCTAGAAGGGTCTGGGGACCTTTAGAAAGGCCCTGTGGGGCATTAGAAGGGTCTGGGGGCCTTTAGAATGATCCTGAGGGGCAGTAGAAGGGTCTGGGGATTTTTAGAAAGGCCCTGACGGGCATTAGAATGATCTGTGGGCCTTTAGAAGTGTCCTGAGGTGCATTAGAAGGGTCTGGGGGCCTTTAAAAGAGTCCTGAGGGGCATTTGAATAGTCTGAGGGCCTTTAGAAAGGTCCTCAGGGGCATTAGAAGGGTCTTGTGGCCTTCATAAGGGTCCTGAAAGGCATTAGAAGGGTCTGGGGGCTTTTAGATGGGACCTGAGGCAGTCTAGAAGGGTCTACGGACCTTTACATGGGTCTTGAGGGTCATTAGAAGGGTGTGGAGGCCTTTAGAAAGGCCCGGAGGGGCTCTAGAAGGGTCTAGGGGCTATTAGAAGCGTCCTGAGAGGGTCCAGAAGGGTCTGGGGGCCTTTTTAAAGGCCCTCAGGGGGATTATAATGGTCTCGTGGCCTTTAGAAAGGCCCTGAGTGGCATTAGAAGGGTCTGGGTGCCTTTAGAAATGTCCTAAGGGGCTCTAGAAGGGTCTGGGGGCCTTTAGAAAGGCCCTGAGGGGCATTACAAGGGTCTGGGGTCATATAGAAAGGCCCTCAGAGGTTCTAGAAGTGTCTGGGTTACTTTAGAAAGGCCCTGAGGGCCTTTAGAAGGGTCCTGAGGGGCATTAGAAGGGTCTGGGTGCCTTTAGAATGGCCCTGACGGGGTCTAGAAGGGTCTGGAGGCATTTAAAACTGTCCTGAGAGGCTCTAGAAGGGTCTGGGTGCCTTTATAAAGGTCCTGAGGGGCATTAGAAGGGTCTTGTGGCCCTTATAAAAGCCCTGAGGGGAATTAGCAGGGTCTGGGGGACTTTAGAAGGGTCCTGAGGGGCTCTATTACGGTCTGGGGGCCTTTAGAACGGTCTTCAGGGGCTCTAGAAGGGTCTGGGGACCTTTAGAAAGGCCCTGTGGGGCATTAGAAGGGTCTGGGGGCCTTTAGAATGATCCTGAGGGGCAGTAGAAGGGTCTGGGGACCTTTATAAAGGCCCTGACAGGCATTAGAATGGTCTGCGGGCCTTTAGAAGTGCCCTGAGGGGCTCTAGAATGGTCTGGGGGCCTTTATAAGGGTCCTGAGGGGCTCTAGAAGGGTCTGGGAACCTTTATAAATGCCCTGAGGGTCATTAGAAGGGTCTGAGGGCCTTTAGAAAGATCTGGTGACCTTTAGAAATGTCCTGAGGTGCACTAAATGTGTCTCACGGCATTTATATGGGTCCTGAGGGGCATTAGAAGGGTCTGGGTGCCCTTATGAAAGCCCTGAGGGGAATTAGCAGGGTCTGGGGGCCTTTAGAATGCTCCTGAGGGGCAGTAGAAGAGTCTGGGGACCTTTAGAAAGGCCCTGACGGGCATTAGAATGGTCTGCGGGCCTTTAGCAGTGTCCTGAGGGGCTCTAGAATGGTCTGGGGGCCTTTATAAGGGTCCTGACGGGCTCTAGAAGGGTCTGGGAACCTTTATAAATGCCCTGAGGGTCATTAGAAGGGTCTGAGGGCCTTTAGAAAGGTCCTGAGGGGCATTAGAAAGGTCTTGTTGCCTTTATAAGGGTCCTGAAAGGCATTAGAAGGGTCTGGGGGCCTTTTGAAGGGTCCTGAGGGGAATTAGAAGGGTCTGAAGGCCTTTAAAATGGTCCTGAGGGGCATTTGAATGGTCTGGGGGCATTTAGAAAGGCCCTGAGGTGGATTAGAAGGGTCTAGGGGCCTTTAGAAAGGTCCTGAGGGGCTCTAGAAGGGTCTGAGGGCCTCTGGAAGGGTCCTGAGGGGCTCTAGAAAGATCTGGGGTCCTTTAGAAATGTCCTGAGGTGCTCTAAAAGTGTCTCGGGGCATTTCGAAGGGTCCAGAGGGGCATTAGAAGGGTCTGGGTGCCCTTATAAAAGCCCTGAGGGGAATTAGCTGGGTCTGGGGGACTTTAGAATGCTCCTGAGGGGCAGTAGAAGGGTCTGGGGACCTTTATTAATGCCCTGACGGGCATTAGAATGATCTGCGGGCCTTTAGAAGTGTCCTTATTGGCTCTACAATGGTCTGGGGTCCTTTATAAGGGTCCTGACGGGCTCTAGAAGGGTCTGGGAACCTTTATAAATGCCCTGAGGGGCATTAGAAGGGTCTGAGGGCCTTTAGAAATGCCCTGAGGGGCATTAGAATGGTCTGGGGCCTTTTAGAAGGGTCTTGAGGGGATCTAGAAAGGTCTGGGGGCCTTTAGTAGTGTACTGAGGGGCTCTAGAAGGGTCTGGGGTCCTTTAGAAAGGCCCTGAGGGGCTCTAGAAGGGTCAGGGAGCCGTTAGAAGGATGTTTCGGGGCTCTTGAATGGTCTGCGGGCCTTTAGCATGGCCCTGAGGGGCTCTAAAAGAGTCTGGAGGCCTTTTGAGTGGTCTTGAGGGGCCCTAGAAGGGTGTGGGGACCTTTAGAAAAGCCCTGAGGGGCATTAGAAGGGTCTGGGGGCATTTAGAAGGGTCTTCAGGGGCTCTAGAAGGGTCTAGGGACCTTTAGAAAGGCCCTGTGAGGCATTTGAAGGGTCTGGGGGCCTTTAGAATGCTCCTGAGGGGCAGTAGAAGGGTCTGGGGACCTTTAGAAAGGCCCTGACGGGCATTAGAATGGTCTGCAGGCCTTTAGCAGTGTCCTGAGTGGCTCTGGAATGGTCTGGGGGCCTTTATAAGGGTCCTGACGGGATCTAGAAGGGTCTGGGAACCTTTATAAATGCCCTGAGGGGCATTAGAAGGGTCTGAGGGCCTTTAGAAAGGTCCTGAGGGGCATTAGAAGGGTCTTGTGGCCTTCATAAGGGTCCTGAAAGGCATTAGAAGGGTCTGGGGGCTTTTAGATGGGTCCTGAGGCAATCTAGAAGGGTCTGGGGGCATTTACATGGGTCTTGAGGGTCATTAGAAGGGTGTGGAGGCCTTTAGAAAGGCCCTGAGGGGCCTCAGAAGGGTCTGGGGGCTATTAGAAGTGACCTGAGGGGGTCCAGAATGGTCTGGGGGCCTTTTTAAAGGCCCTAAGGGGGATTATAAGGGTCTCGCGGCCTTTAGAAAGGCCCTGAGTGGCATTATAAGGGTCTGGGTGCCTTTAGAAATGTCCTGAGGTTCATTAGAAGGGTATGTGGGCCTTTAGAAAAGCCCTGAGTGGCATTAGAAGGGTCTGGGGTCATATAGAAAGGACCTGAGAGGTTCTAGAAGTGTCTGGGGTAATTTAGAAAGGCCCTGAGGGGCATTAGAAGGTTCTGGGGGCCTTTAGAAGGGCCCTGAGTGGCATTAGAAGGGTCTGAGGGCATTTACAAAGGTCCTGAGGGGCATTAGAAGGGTCTTGTGGCCTTCATAAGGGTCCTGAAAGGCATTAGAAGGGTCTGGGGGCTTTTAGATGGGTCCTGAGGCAATCTAGAAGGGTCTAGAGGCCTTTACATGGGTCTTGAGGGTCATTAGAAGGGTGTGGAGGCCTTTAGAAAGGCCCTGAAAGGCATTAGACGGGTCTGGGGGCTTTTAGATGGGTCCTGAGGCAATCTAGAAGGGTCTGGGGGCATTTACATGGGTCTTGAGGGTCATTAGAAGGGTGTGGAGGCCTTTAGAAAGGCCCTGAGGGGCTCTAGAAGGGTCTGGGGGCGATTAGAAGCATCCTGAGGGGGCCCAGAAGGGTCTGGGGGTCTTTTTAAAGGCCCTCACGGGGATTATAAGGGTCTCGCGGCCTTTAGAAAGGCCCTGAGTGGCATTAGAAGGGTCTGGGTGCCTTTAGAAATGTCCTCAGGGGCTCTAGAAGGTTCTGGGGGCCTTTAGAAATGTCCTGAGGGGCATTAGAAGGGTCTGGGTGCCCTTATAACAGCTCTGAGGGGAATTAACAGGGTCTGGGGGACTTTAGAAGGGTCCTGAGGGGCTCTATAAGGGTCTGGGGGCCTTTAGAAGGGTCTTCAGGGGCTCTAGAAGGGTCTGGGGACCTTTAGAAAGGCCCTGTGGGGCATTAGAAGGGTCTGGGGGCCTTTAGAATGCTCCTGAGGGGCAGTAGAAGGGTCTGGGGACCTTTATAAAGGTCCTGACGGGCATTAGAATGGTCTGCGGGCCTTTAGAAGTGTTCTGAGGTGCACTAGAATGGTCTGGGGGCATTTATAAGGGTCCTGACAGGCTCTAGAAGGGTCTGGGAACCTTTATAAATGCCCTGAGGGGCACTAGAAGGGTCTGAGGTCCTTTAGAAAGGTCCTGAGGGGCATTAGAAGGGTCTTGTGGCCTTCATAAGGGTCCTGAAAGGCATTAGAAGGGTCTGGGCGCTTTTAGATGGGTCCTGAGACAATCTAGAAGGGTCTGGGGGCCTTTACATGGGTCTTGAGGGTCATTAGAAGGGTGTGGAGGCCTTTAGAAAGGCCCTGAAAGGCATTAGAAGGGTCTGGGGGCTTTTAGATGGGTCCTGAGGCAATCTAGAAGGGTCTGGGGGCCTTTACATGGGTCTTGAGGGTCATTAGAAGGGTGTGGAGGCCTTTAGAAAGACCCTGAGGGGCTCTAGAAGGGTCTGGGGGCTATTAGAAGAGTCCTGAGGGGGTCCAGAAGGGTCTGGGGGCCTTTTTAAAGGCCGTCAGGGTGATTATAAGGGTCTCGCGGCCTTTAGAAAGGCCCTGAGTGGCATTAGACGGGTCTGGGGTCATATAGAAAGGCCCTGAGAGGTTCTAGAAGTGTCTGGGGTACTTTAGAAAGGCCCTGAGGGGCATTAGAAGGGTCTGGGGGCCTTTAGAAGGGTCTTCAGGGGCTCTAGAATGCTCTGGGGAACTTTAGAAAGGCCCTGAGGGGCTCTAGAATGGTCTGGGGGCTATTAGAAGCATCCTGAGGGGGTCCAGAAGGGTCTGGGGGCCCTTTTAAAGGCCCTCAGGGGGATTATAAGGGTCTCGCGGCCTTTAGAAAGGCCCTGAGTGGCATTATAAGGGTCTGGGTGCCTTTAGAAATGTCCTGAGGGGCTCTAGAAGGGTCTGGGGGCCTTTAGAAATGTCCTGAAAGGCATTAGAAGGGTATGGGGGCCTTTAGAAAAGCCCTGTTGGGCATTACAAGGGTCTGGGGTCATATAGAAAGGCCCTGAGAGGTTCTAGAAGTGTCTGGGGTACTTTAGAAAGCCCCTGAGGGGCATTAGAAGGGTCTGGGGGCCTTTACAATGGTCCTGAGGGGCATTAGAAGGGTCTTGTGGCCTTCATAATGGTCCTGAAAGGCATTAGAAGGGTCTGGGGGCTTTTAGATGGGTCCTGAGGCAATTTAGAAGGGTCTAGAGGCCTTTACATGGGTCTTGAGGGTCATTAGAAGGGTGTGGAGGCCTTTAGAAAGGCCCTGAAAGGCATTAGAAGGGTCTGGGGGCTTTTAGATGGGTCCTGAGGCAATCTAGAAGGGTCTGGGTGCCTTTAGAAATGTACTCAGGGGCTCTAGAAGGTTCTTGGAGCCTTTAGAAATGTCCTGAGGGGCATTAGAAGGGTCTGGGTGCCCTTATAAAAACCCTGAGGGGAATTAACAGGGTCTGGGGGACTTTAGAAGGGTCCTGAGGGGCTCTATAAGGGTCTGGGGGCCTTTAGAAGGGTCTTCAGGGGCTCTAGAAGGGTCTGGGGACCTTTAGAAAGGCCCTGTGGGGCATTAGAAGGGTCTGGGGGCCTTTAGAATGCTCCTGAGGGGCAGTAGAAAGGTCTGGGGACCTTTAGAAAGGTCCTGACAGGCATTATAATGGTCTGCGGGCCTTTAGAAGTGTTCTGAGGTGCACTAGAATGGTCTGGGGGCCTTTATAAGGGTCCTGACAGGCTCTGGAAGGGTCTGGGAACCTTTATAAATGCCCTGAGGGGCATTAGAAGGGTCTGAGGGCCTTTAGAAAGGTCCTGAGGGACATTAGAAGGGTCTTGCGGCCTTCATAAGGGTCCTGGAAGGCATTAGAAGGGTCTGGGGGCTTTTAGATGGGACCTGAGGCAATCTAGAAGGGTCTGGGGGCCTTTACATGGGTCTTGAGGGTCATTAGAAGGGTGTGGAGGCCTTTAGAAAGGCCCTGAAAGGCATTAGAAGGGTCTGGGGGCTATTAGAAGCGTCCTGAGGGGGTCCAGAAGGGTCTGGGGGCCTTTTTAAACGCCCTCAGGGTGATTATAAGGGTCTCGCGGCCTTTAGAAAGGCCCTGAGTGGCATTAGAAGGGTCTGGGTGCCTTTAGAAATGTCCTGAGGGGCTCTAGAAGGGTCTGGGGGCCTTTAGAAATGTCCTGAGGGGCATTAGAAGCGTATGGGGGACTTTAGATAAGCCCTGAGTGGCATTAGAAGGGTCTGGGGTCATATAGAAAGGCCCTGAGAGGTTCTAGAAGTGTCTGGGGTACTTTAGAAAGGCCCTGAGGGGCATTAGAAGGGTCTGGGGTCCTTTAGAAGGGCCCTGAGGGGCATTAGAAGGATCTGAGGGCCTTTAGAAAGGTCCTGAGGGGCATTAGAAGGGTCTTGTTGCCTTCATAATGGTCCTGAAAGGCATTAGAAGGGTCTGGGGTCTTTTAGATGGGTCCTGAGGCAATTTCAGAAGGGTCTAGAGGCCTTTACATGGGTCTTGAGGGTCATTAGAAGGGTGTGGAGGCCTTTAGAAAGGCCCTGAGGGGCTCTAGAATGGTCTGGGGGCTATTAGAAACGTCCTGAGGGGGTCCAGAAGGGTCTGGGGGCCTTTTTAAAGGCCCTCAGGGGGATTATAAGGGTCTCGCGGCCTTTAGAAAGTCCTTGAGTGGCATTAGAAGGCTCTGGGTGCCTTTAGAAATGTCCTGAGGGGCTCTAGAAGGGTCTGGGGGCCTTTAGAAATGTCCTGAGGGGCATTAGAAGGGTCTGGGGGCCTTTAGAATGCTCCTGAGGGGCAGTAGAACGGTCTTGGGACCTTTAGAAAGGCCCTGACGGGCATTAGAATGGTCTGCGGGCCTTTAGAAGTGTCCTGAGGTGCTCTAGAATGGTCTGGGGGCATTTATAAGGGTCCTGACAGGCTCTAGAAGGGTCTCGAAACCTTTATAAATGCCCTGAGGGGCACTAGATGGGTCTGAGGGCCTTTAGAAAGGTCCTGAGGGGCATTAGAAGGGTCTTGTGGCCTTCATAAGGGTCCTGAAAGGCATTAAAATGGTCTGGGGGCTTTTAGATGGGTCCTGAGGCAATCTAGAAGGGTCTGGGGGCCTTTACATGGGTCTTGAGGGTCATTAGAAGGGTGTGGAGGCCTTTAGAAAGGCCCTGAAAGGCATTAGAAGGGTCTGGGGGCTATTAGAAGCGTCCTGGGGGGGTCCAGAAGGGTCTGGGGGCCTTTTTAAAGGCCCTCAGGGTGATTATAAGGGTCTCGCGGCCTTTAGAAAGGCCCTGAGTGGCATTAGAAGGGTCTGGGTGCCTTTAGAAATGTCCTGAGGGGCTCTAGAAGGGTCTGGGGGCCTTTAGAAATGTTTTGAGGGGCATTAGAAGGGTATGGTGGCCTTTAGAAAAGCCCTGAGGGGCATTACAAGGGTCTGGGGTCATATAGAAAGGCCCTGAGAGGTTCTAGAAGTGTCTGGGGTATTTAGAAAGGCCCTGAGGGGCATTAGAAGGGTCTGGGGGCCTTTAGAAGGGCCCTGAGGGGCATTAGAAGGGTCTGAGGGCCTTTAGAAATGTCCTGAGGGGCATTAGAATGGTCTTGTGGCCTTCATAAGGGTCCTGAAAGGCATTAGAAGGGTCTGGGGCCTTTTAGATGGGTCCTGAGGCAATCTAGAAGGGTCTAGAGGCCTTTACATGGGTCTTGAGGGTCATTAGAAGGGTGTGGAGGCCTTTAGAAAGGCCCTGAGTGGCTCTAGAAGGGTCTGGGGGCTATTAGAAGCGTCCTGAGGGGGTCCAGAATGGTCTGGGGGCCTTTTTAAAGGCCCTCAGGGGAATTATAAGGGTCTCGCGGCCTTTAGAATGGCCCTGAGTGGCATTAGAATGGTCTGGGTGCCTTTAGAAAAGCCCTGAGGGGCATTAGAAGGGTCTGGGGGCCTTTAGAATGCTCCTGAGAGGCAGTAGAAGGATCTGGGGGCATTTAGAAGGGTCTTCAGGGGCTCTAGAAGGGTCTAGGGACCTTTAGAAAGGCCCTGTGAGGCATTTGAAGGGTCTGGGGTTCTTTAGAATGCTCCTGAGGGGCAGTAGAAGGGTCTGGGGACCTTTAGAAAGGACCTGACGGGCATTAGAATGGTCTGCAGGCCTTTAGAAGTGTCCTGAGGGGCTCTAGAATGGTCTGGGGGCCTTTATAAGGGTCCTGACGGGCTCTAGAAGGGTCTGGGAACCTTTATAAATGCCCTGAGGGGCATTAGAAGGGTCTGAGGGCCTTTAGAAATGTCCTGAGGGGCATTAGAAGGGTCTTGTGGCCTTCATAAGGGTCCTGAAAGGCATTAAAAGGGTCTGGGGGCTTTTAGATGGGTCCTGAGGCAATCTAGAAGGGTCTAGAGGCCTTTACATGGGTCTTGAGGGTCATTAGAAGGGTGTGGAGGCCTTTAGAAAGGCCCTGAAAGGCATTAGAAGGGTCTGGGGGCTATTAGAAGCGTCCTGGGGGGGTCCAGAAGGGTCTGGGGGCCTTTTTAAAGGCCCTCAGGGTGATTATAAGGGTCTCGCGGCCTTTAGAAAGGCCCTGAGTGGCATTAGAAGGGTCTGGGTGCCTTTAGAAATGTCCTGAGGGGCTCTAGAAGGGTCTGGGGGCCTTTAGAAATGTTTTGAGGGGCATTAGAAGGGTATGGTGGCCTTTAGAAAAGCCCTGAGGGGCATTACAAGGGTCTGGGGTCATATAGAAAGGCCCTGAGAGGTTCTAGAAGTGTCTGGGGTATTTAGAAAGGCCCTGAGGGGCATTAGAAGGGGCTGGGGGCCTTTAGAAGGGCCCTGAGGGGCATTAGAAGGGTCTGAGGGCCTTTAGAAATGTCCTGAGGGGCATTAGAATGGTCTTGTGGCCTTCATAAGGGTCCTGAAAGGCATTAGAAGGGTCTGGGGCCTTTTAGATGGGTCCTGAGGCAATCTAGAAGGGTCTAGAGGCCTTTACATGGGTCTTGAGGGTCATTAGAAGGGTGTGGAGGCCTTTAGAAAGGCCCTGAGTGGCTCTAGAAGGGTCTGGGGGCTATTAGAAGCGTCCTGAGGGGGTCCAGAATGGTCTGGGGGCCTTTTTAAAGGCCCTCAGGGGAATTATAAGGGTCTCGCGGCCTTTAGAATGGCCCTGAGTGGCATTAGAATGGTCTGGGTGCCTTTAGAAAAGCCCTGAGGGGCATTAGAAGGGTCTGGGGGCCTTTAGAATGCTCCTGAGAGGCAGTAGAAGGATCTGGGGGCATTTAGAAGGGTCTTCAGGGGCTCTAGAAGGGTCTAGGGACCTTTAGAAAGGCCCTGTGAGGCATTTGAAGGGTCTGGGGTTCTTTAGAATGCTCCTGAGGGGCAGTAGAAGGGTCTGGGGACCTTTAGAAAGGACCTGACGGGCATTAGAATGGTCTGCAGGCCTTTAGAAGTGTCCTGAGGGGCTCTAGAATGGTCTGGGGGCCTTTATAAGGGTCCTGACGGGCTCTAGAAGGGTCTGGGAACCTTTATAAATGCCCTGAGGGGCATTAGAAGGGTCTGAGGGCCTTTAGAAATGTCCTGAGGGGCATTAGAAGGGTCTTGTGGCCTTCATAATGGTCCTGAAAGGCATTAAAAGGGTCTGGGGGCTTTTAGATGGGTCCTGAGGCAATCTAGAAGGGTCTAGAGGCCTTTACATGGGTCTTGAGGGTCATTAGAAGGGTGTGGAGGCCTTTAGAAAGGCCCTGAAAGGCATTAGAAGGGTCTGGGGGCTTTTAGATGGGTCCTGAGGCAATCTAGAAGGGTCTGGGTGCCTTTACATGGGTCTTGAGGGTCATTAGAAGGGTGTGGAGGCCTTTAGAAATGTCCTGAGGGGCTCTAGAAGGGTCTGGGGGCCTTTAGAAATGTCCTGAGGGGCATTAGAAGGGTATGGGGGCCTTTAGAAAAGCCCTGTTGGGCATTACAAGGGTCTGGGGTCATATAGAAAGGTCCTGAGAGGTTCTAGAAGTGTCTGGGGTACTTTAGAAAGCCCCTGAGGGGCATTAGAAGGGTCTGGGGGCCTTTACAATGGTCCTGAGGCGCATTAGAAGGGTCTTGTGGCCTTCATAAGGGTCCTGAAAGGCATTAGAAGGGTCTGGGGGCTTTTAGATGGGTCGTGAGGCAATCTAGTAGGGTCTAGAGGCCTTTACATGGGTCTTGAGGGTCATTAGAAGGGTGTGGAGGCCTTTAGAAAGGCCCTGAAAGGCATTAGAAGGGTCTGGGGGCTTTTAGATGGGTCCTGAGGCAATCTAGAAGGGTCTGGGTGCCTTTAGAAATGTACTCAGGGGCTCTAGAATGTTCTGGGTGCCTTTATAAAAGCCCTGAGGGGAATTAACAGGGTCTGGGGGACTTTAGAAGGGTCCTGAGGGGCTCTATAAGGGTCTGGGGGCCTTTAGAAGGGTCTTCAGGGGCTCTAGAAGGGTCTGGGGACCTTTAGAAAGGCCCTGTGGGGCATTAGAAGGGTCTGGGGGCCTTTAGAATGCTCCTGAGGGGCAGTAGAAGGGTCTGGGGACCTTTAGAAAGGTCCTGACGGGCATTAGAATGGTCTGCGGGCCTTTAGAAGTGTTCTGAGGTGCACTAGAATGGTCTGGGGGCCTTTATAAGGGTCCTGACAGGCTCTGGAAGGGTCTGGGAACCTTTATAAATGCCCTGAGGGGCATTAGAAGGGTCTGAGGGCCTTTAGAAAGGTCCTGAGGGGCATTAGAAGGGTCTTGTGGCCTTCATAAGGGTCCTGAAAGGCATTAGAAGGGTCTGGGGGCTTTTAGATGGGTCCTGAGGCAATCTAGAAGGGTCTGGGGGCCTTTACATGGGTCTTGAGGGTCATTAGAAGGGTGTGGAGGCCTTTAGAAAGGCCCTGAAAGGCATTAGAAGGGTCTGGGGGCTATTAGAAGCGTCCTGAGGGGGTCCAGAAGGGTCTGGGGGCCTTTTTAAACGCCCTCAGGGTGATTATAAGGGTCTCGCGGCCTTTAGAAAGGCCCTGAGTGGCATTAGAAGGGTCTGGGTGCCTTTAGAAATGTCCTGAGGGGCTCTAGAAGGGTCTGGGGGCCTTTAGAAATGTCCTGAGGGGCATTAGAAGGGTATGGGGGACTTTAGATAAGCCCTGAGTGGCATTAGAAGGGTCTGGGGTCATATAGAAAGGCCCTGAGAGGTTCTAGAAATTTCTGGGGTACTTTAGAAAGGCCCTGAGGGGCATTAGAAGGGTCTGGGGTCCTTTAGAAGGGCCCTGAGGGGCATTAGAAGGATCTGAGGGCCTTTAGAAAGGTCCTGAGGGGCATTAGAAGGGTCTTGTTGCCTTCATAATGGTCCTGAAAGGAATTAGAAGGGTCTGGGGTCTTTTAGATGGGTCCTGAGGCAATTTCAGAAGGGTCTAGAGGCCTTTACATGGGTCTTGAGGGTCATTAGAAGGGTGTGGAGGCCTTTAGAAAGGCCCTGAGGGGCTCTAGAATGGTGTGGGGGCTATTAGAAACGTCCTGAGGGGGTCCAGAAGGGTCTGGGGGCCTTTTTAAAGGCCCTCAGGGGGATTATAAGGGTCTCGCGGCCTTTAGAAAGTCCTTGAGTGGCATTAGAAGGCTCTGGGTGCCTTTAGAAATGTCCTGAGGGGCTCTAGAAGGGTCTGGGGGCCTTTAGAAATGTCCTGAGGGGCATTAGAAGGGTCTGGGGGCCTTTAGAATGCTCCTGAGGGGCAGTAGAACGGTCTTGGGACCTTTAGAAAGGCCCTGACGGGCATTAGAATGGTCTGCGGGCCTTTAGAAGTGTCCTGAGGTGCTCTAGAATGGTCTGGGGGCCTTTATAAGGGTCCTGACAGGCTCTAGAAGGGTCTGGAAACCTTTATAAATGCCCTGAGGGGCACTAGATGGGTCTGAGGGCCTTTAGAAAGGTCCTGAGGGGCATTAGAAGGGTCTTGTGGCCTTCATAAGGGTCCTGAAAGGCATTAGAAGGGTCTGGGGGCTTTTAGATGGGTCCTGAGGCAATCTAGAAGGGTCTGAGGGCCTTTACATGGGTCTTGAGTGTCATTAGAAGGGTGTGGAGGCCTTTAGAAAGGCCCTGAGGGGCTCTAGAAGGGTCTGGGGGCTTTTAGAATCGTCCAGAGGCAATCTAGAAGGGTCTGGGGGCCTTTACATGGGTCTTGACGGTAATTAGAAGGGTGTGGAGGCCTTTAGAAAGGCCCTGAAAGGCATTAGAAGGGTCTGGGGGCTATTAGAAGCGTCCTGAGGGGGTCCAGAAGGGTCTGGGGGCCTTTTTAAAGGCCCTCAGGGTGATTATAAGGGTCTCGCGGCCTTTAGAAAGGCCCTGAGTGGTATTAGAAGGGTCTGGGTGCCTTTAGAAATGTCCTGAGGGGTCTAGAAGGGTCTGGGGGCCTTTAGAAATGTCCTGAGGGGCATTAGAAGGGTATGGTGGCCTTTAGAAAAGCCCTGAGGGGCATTACAAGGGTGTGGGGTCATATAGAAAAGCCCTGAGAGGTTCTAGAAGTGTCTGGGGTATTTAGAAATGCCCTGAGGGGCATTAGAAGGGTCTGGGGGCCTTTAGGAGGGCCCTGAGGGGCATTAGAAGGGTCTGAGGGCCTTTAGAATTGTCCTGAGGGGCATTAGAATGGTCTTGTGGCCTTCATAAGGGTCCTGAAAGGCATTAGAATGGTCTGGGGGCTTTTAGATGGGTCCTGAGGCAATCTAGAAGGGTCTAGAGGCCTTTACATGGGTCTTGAGGGTCATTAGAAGGGTGTGGAGGCCTTTAGAAAGGCCCTGAGTGGCTCTAGAAGGGTCTGGGGGCTATTAGATGCGTCCTGAGGGGGTCCAGAATGGTCTGGGGGCCTTTTTAAAGGCCCTCAGGGGGATTATAAGGGTCTCGCGGCCTTTAGAATGGCCCTGAGTGGCATTAGAATGGTCTGGGTGCCTTTAGAAAAGCCCTGAGGGGCATTAGAAGGGTCTGGGGGCCTTTAGAATGCTCCTGAGAGGCAGTAGAAGGATCTGGGGGCATTTAGAAGGGTCTTCAGGGGCTCTAGAAGTGTCTAGGGACCTTTAGAAAGGCCCTGTGAGGCATTTGAAGAGTCTGGGGTTCTTTAGAATGCTCCTGAGGGGCAGTAGAAGGGTCTGGGGACCTTTAGAAAGGACCTGACGGGCATTAGAATGGTCTGCAGGCCTTTAGAAGTGTCCTGAGGGGCTCTAGAATGGTCTGGGGGCCTTTATAAGTGTCCTGACGGGCTCTAGAAAGGTCTGGGAACCTTTATAAATGCCCTGAGGGGCATTAGAAGGGTCTGAGGGCCTTTAGAAATGTCCTGAGGGGCATTAGAAGGGTCTTGTGGTCTTCATAAGGGTCCTGAAAGGCATTAGAAGGGTCTGGGGGCTTTTAGATGGGTCCTGAGGCAATCTAGAAGGGTCTAGAGGCCTTTACATGGGGCTTGAGGGTCATTAGAAGGGTGTGGAGGCCTTTAGAAAGGCCCTGAAAGGCATTAGACGGGTCTGGGGGCTTTTAGATGGGTCCTGAGGCAATCTAGAAGGGTCTGGGGGCCTTTACATGGGTCTTGAGGGTCATTAGAAGGGTGTGGAGGCCTTTAGAAAGGCCCTGAGGTGCTCTAGAAGGGTCTGGGGGCGATTAGAAGCATCCTGAGGGGGTCCAGAAGGGTCTGGGGGCCTTTAGAAATGTCCTGAGGGGCTCTAGAAGGGTCTGGGGGCCTTTAGAAATGTCCTGAGGGGCATTAGAAGGGTATGGGGGCCTTTAGAAAAGCCCTGTTGGGCATTACAAGGGTCTGGGGTCATATAGAAAGGCCCTGAGAGGTTCTAGAAGTGTCTGGGGTACTTTAGAAAGCCCCTGAGGGGCATTAGAAGGGTCTGGGGGCCTTTACAATGGTCCTGAGGCGCATTAGAAGGGTCTTGTGGCCTTCATAAGGGTCCTGAAAGGCATTAGAAGGGTCTGGGGGCTTTTAGATGGGTCCTGAGGCAATCTATAAGGGTCTAGAGGCCTTTACATGGGTCTTGAGGTTCATTAGAAGGGTGTGGAGGCCTTTAGAAAGGCCCTGAAAGGCATTAGAAGGGTCTGGGGGCTTTTAGATGGGTCCTGAGGCAATCTAGAAGGGTCTGGGTGCCTTTAGAAATGTACTCAGGGGCTCTAGAATGTTCTGGGGGCCTTTAGAAATGTCCTGAGGGGCATTAGAAGGGTCTGGGTGCCCTTATAACAGCTCTGAGGGGAATTAACAGGGTCTGGGGGACTTTAGAAGGGTCCTGAGGGGCTCTATAAGGGTCTGGGGGCCTTTAGAAGGGTCTTCAGGGGCTCTAGAAGGGTCTGGGGACCTTTAGAAAGGCCCTGTGGGGCATTAGAAGGGTCTGGGGGCCTTTAGAATGCTCCTGAGGGGCAGTAGAAGGGTCTGGGGACCTTTAGAAAGGTCCTGACGGGCATTAGAATGGTCTGCGGGCCTTTAGATGTGTTCTGAGGTGCACTAGAATGGTCTGGGGGCCTTTATAAGGGTCCTGACAGGCTCTAGAAGGGTCTGGGAACCTTTATAAATGCCCTGAGGGGCATTAGAAGGGTCTGAGGGCCTTTAGAAAGGTCCTGAGGGGCATTAGAAGGGTCTTGTGGCCTTCATAAGGGTCCTGAAAGGCATTAGAAGGGTCTGGGATCTATTATAAGCGTCCTGAGGCGGTCCAGAAGGGTCTGGGGGACTTTTTAAACGCCCTCAGGGTGATTATAAGGGTCTCGCGGCCTTTAGAAAGGCCCTGAGTGGCATTAGAAGGGTCTGGGTGCCTTTAGAAATGTCCTGAGGGGCTCTAGAAGGGTCTGGGGGCCTTTAGAAATGTCCTGAGGGGCATTAGAAGGGTATGGGGGACTTTAGATAAGCCCTGAGTGGCATTAGAAGGGTCTGGGGTCATATAGAAAGGCCCTGAGAGGTTCTAGAAGTGTCTGGGGTACTTTAGAAAGGCCCTGAGGGGCATTAGAAGGGTCTGGGGTCCTTTAGAAGGGCCCTGAGGGGCATTAGAAGGATCTGAGGGCCTTTAGAAAGGTCCTGAGGGGCATTAGAAGGGTCTTGTTGCCTTCATAATGGTCCTGAAAGGCATTAGAAGGGTCTGGGGTCTTTTAGATGGGTCCTGAGGCAATTTCAGAAGGGTCTAGAGGCCTTTACATGGGTCTTGAGGGTCATTAGAAGGGTGTGGAGGCCTTTAGAAAGGCCCTGAGGGGCTCTAGAATGGTCTGGGAGCTATTAGAAACGTCCTGAGGGGGTCCAGAAGGGTCTGGGGACCTTTTTAAAGGCCCTCAGGGGGATTATAAGGGTCTCGCGGCCTTTAGAAAGTCCTTGAGTGGCATTAGAAGGCTCTGGGTGCCTTTAGAAATGTCCTGAGGGGCTCTAGAAGGGTCTGGGGGCCTTTAGAAATGTCCTGAGGGGCATTAGAAGGGTCTGGGGGCCTTTAGAACGCTCCTGAGGGGCAGTAGAACGGTCTTGGGACCTTTAGAAAGGCCCTGACGGGCATTAAAATGGTCTGCGGGCCTTTAGAAGTGTCCTGAGGCGCTCTAGAATGGTCTGGGGGCCTTTATAAGGGTCCTGACAGGCTCTAGAAGGGTCTGGAAACCTTTATAAATGCCCTGAGGGGCACTAGATGGGTCTGAGGGCCTTTAGAAAGGTCCTGAGGGGCATTAGAAGGGTCTTGTGGCCTTCATAAGGGTCCTGAAAGGCATTAGAAGGGTCTGGGGGCTTTTAGATGGGTCCTGAGGCAATCTAGAAGGGTCTGGGGGCCTTTACATGGGTCTTGAGGGTCATTAGAAGGGTGTGGAGGCCTTTAGAAAGGCCCTGAAAGGCATTAGAAGGGTCTGGGGGCTATTAGAAGCGTCCTGAGGGGGTCCAGAAGGGTCTGGGGGCCTTTTTAAACGCCCTCAGGGTGATTATAAGGGTCTCGCGGCCTTTAGAAAGGCCCTGAGTGGCATTAGAAGGGTCTGGGTGCCTTTAGAAATGTCCTGAGGGGCTCTAGAAGGGTCTGGGGGCCTTTAGAAATGTCCTGAGGGGCATTAGAAGGGTATGGGGGACTTTAGATAAGCCCTGAGTGGCATTAGAAGGGTCTGGGGTCATATAGAAAGGCCCTGAGAGGTTCTAGAAATTTCTGGGGTACTTTAGAAAGGCCCTGAGGGGCATTAGAAGGGTCTGGGGTCCTTTAGAAGGGCCCTGAGGGGCATTAGAAGGATCTGAGGGCCTTTAGAAAGGTCCTGAGGGGCATTAGAAGGGTCTTGTTGCCTTCATAATGGTCCTGAAAGGAATTAGAAGGGTCTGGGGTCTTTTAGATGGGTCCTGAGGCAATTTCAGAAGGGTCTAGAGGCCTTTACATGGGTCTTGAGGGTCATTAGAAGAGTGTGGAGGCCTTTAGAAAGGTCCTGAGGGGCTCTAGAAGGGTCTGGGGGCTTTTAGAATCGTCCAGAGGCAATCTAGAAGGGTCTGGGGGCCTTTACATGGGTCTTGACGGTAATTAGAAGGGTGTGGAGGCCTTTAGAAAGGCCCTGTGGGGCATGAGAAGGGTCTGGGGGCTATTAGAAGCGTCCTGAGGGGGTCCAGAAGGGTGTGGGGGCCTTTTTAAAGGACCTCAGGGGGATTATAAGGGTCTCGCGGCCTTTAGAAAGGCCCTCAGTGGCATTAGAAGGGTCTGGGTGCCTTTAGAAATGTCCTGAGGGGCTCTAGAAGGGTCTGGGGGCCTTTAGAAATGTCCTGAAGGGCATTAGAAGGGTATGGGGGCCTTTAGAAAAGCCCTGAGGGGCATTACAAGGGTCTGGGGTCATATAGAAATGCTCTGAGAGGTTCTAGAAGTGTCTGGGGTATTTAGAAAGGCCCTGAGGGGCATTAGAAGGGTCTGGGGGCCTTTAGAAGGGCCCTGACGGGCATTAGAAGGGTCTGAGGGCCTTTAGAAATGTCCTGAGGGGCATTAGAATGGTCTTGTGGCCTTCATAATGGTCCTGAAAGGCATTAGAAGGGTCTGGGGGCTTTTAGATGGGTCCTGAGGCAATCTAGAAGGGTCTAGAGGCCTTTACATGGGTCTTGAGGGTCATTAGAAGGGTGTGGAGGCCTTTAGAAAGGCCCTGAGGGGCTCTAGAAGGGTCTGGGGGCTATTAGAAGCGTCCTGAGGGGGTCCAGAATGGTCTGGGGGCCTTTTTAAAGGCCCTCAGGGGGATTATAAGGGTCTCGCGGCCTTTAGAAGGGCCCTGAGTGGCATTAGAACGGTCTGGGTGCCTTTAGAAAAGCCCTGAGGGTCATTAGAAGGGTCTGGGGGCCTTTAGAATGCTCCTGAGAGGCAGTAGAAGGATCTGGGGGCATTTAGAAGGGTCTTCAGGGGCTCTAGAAGGGTCTAAGGACCTTTAGAAAGGCCCTGTGAGGCATTTGAAGGGTCTGGGGTTCTTTAGAATGCTCCTGAGGGGCAGTAGAAGGGTCTGGGGACCTTTAGAAAGGACCTGACGGGCATTAGAATGGTCTGCAGGCCTTTAGAAGTGTCCTGAGGGGCTCTAGAATGGTCTGGGGGCCTTTATAAGGGTCCTGAAGGGCTCTAGAAGGGTCTGGGAACCTTTATAAAAGCCCTGAGGGGCATTAGAAGGGTCTGAGTGCCTTTAGAAATGTCCTGAGGGGCATTAGAAGGGTCTTGTGGCCTTCATAAGGGTCCTGAAAGGCATTAGAATGGTCTGGGGGCTTTTAGATGGGTCCTGAGGCAATCTAGAAGGGTCTAGAGGCCTTTACATGGGTCTTGAGGGTCATTAGAAGGGTGTGGAGGCCTTTAGAAAGGCCCTGAAAGGCATTAGACGGGTCTGGGGGCTTTTAGATGGATCCTGAGGCAATCTAGAAGGGTCTGGGGGCCTTTACATGGGTCTTGAGGGTCATTAGAAGGGTGTGGAGGCCTTTAGAAAGGCCCTGAAAGGCATTAGAAGGGTCTGGGGGCTATTAGAAGCGTCCTGAGGGGGTCCAGAAGGGTCTGGGGGCCTTTTTAAAGGCCCTGAGGGGGATTATAAGGGTCTCGCGGCCTTTAGAAAAGCCCTGAGTGGCATTAGAAGGGTCTGGGTGCCTTTAGAAATGTCCTGAGGGGCTCTAGAAGGGTCTGGGGGCCTTTAGAAATGTCCTGAGGGGCATTAGAAGGGTATGGGGGCCTTTAGAAAAGCCCTGAGTGGCATTAGAAGGGTCTGGGGTCATATAGAAAGGCCCTGAGAGGTTCTAGAAGTGTCTGGGGTACTTTAGAAAGGCCCTGAGGGGCATTAGAAGGGTCTGGGGTCCTTTAGAAGGGCCCTGAGGGGCATTAGAAGGATCTCAGGGCCTTTAGAAAGGTCCTGAGGGGCATTAGTAGGGTCTTGTGGCCTTCATAAGGGTCCTGAAAGGCATTAGAAGGGTCTGGGGGCTTTTAGATGGGTCCTGAGGCAATCTAGAAGGGTCTAGAGGCCTTTACATGGGTCTTGAGGGTCATTAGAAGGGTGTGGAGGCCTTTAGAAAGGCCCTGAGGGGCTCTAGAATGGTCTGGGGGCTATTAGAAACGTCCTGAGGGGGTCCAGAAGGGTCTGGGGGCCTTTTTAAAGGCCCTCAGGGGGATTATAAGGGTCTCGCGGCATTTAGAAAGGCCTTGAGTGGCATTAGAAGGGTCTGGGTGCCTTTAGAAATGTCCTGAGGGGCTCTAGAAGGGTCTGGGGGCCTTTAGAAATGTCCTGAGGGGCATTAGAAGGGTCTGGGGGCCTTTAGAATGCTCCTGAGGGGCAGTAGAACGGTCTTGGGACCTTTAGAAAGGCCCTGACGGGCATTAGAATGGTCTGCGGGCCTTTACAAGTGTCCTGAGGTGCTCTAGAATGGTCTGGGGGCCTTTATAAGGGTCCTGACAGGCTCTAGAAGGGTCTGGGAACCTTTATAAATGCCCTGAGGGGCACTAGAAGGGTCTGAGGGCCTTTAGAAAGGTCCTGAGGGGCATTAGAAGGGTCTTGTGGCCTTCATAAGGGTCCTGAAAGGCATTAGAAGGGTCTGGGGGCTTTTAGATGGGTCCTGAGGCAATCTAGAAGGGTCTAGGGGCCTTTACATGGGTCTTGAGGGTCATTAGAATGGTGTGGAGGCCTTTAGAATGGCCCTGAAAGGCATTAGAAGGGTCTGGGGGCTTTTAGAAGCGTCCAGAGGCAATCTAGAAGGGTCTGGGTGCTTTACATGGGTCTTGAGGGTCATTAGAAGGGTGTGGAGGCCTTTAGAAAGGCCCTGAAATGCATTAGAAGGGTCTGGGGGCCTTTAGAAGGGCCCTGAGGGGCATTAGAAGGGTCTGAGGGCCTTTAGAAAGGTCCTGAGGGGCATTACAATGGTCTTGTGGCCTTCATAAGGGTCCTGAAAGGCATTAGAAGGGTCTGGGGGCTTTTAGATGGGTCCTGAGGCAATCTAGAAGGGTCTAGAGGCCTTTACATGGGTCTTGAGGGTCATTAGAAGGGTGTGGAGGCCTTTAGAAAGGCCCTGAGGGGCTCTAGAAGGGTCTGGGGGCTATTAGAAGCATCCTGAGGGGGTCCAGAAGGGTCTGGGGGCCTTTTTAAAGGCCCTCAGCAGGATTATAAGGGTCTCGCGGCCTTTAGAAAGGCCCTGAGTGGCATTAGAATGGTCTGGGTGCCTTTAGAAATGCCCTGAGGGGCTCTAGAAGGGTCTGAGGGCCTTTAGAAATGTCCTCAGGGGAATTAAAAGGATATGGGGGCCTTTAGAAAAGCCCTGAGGGGCATTACAAGGGTCTGGGGTCATATAGAAAGGCCCTGAGAGGTTCTAGAAGTGTCTGGGGTACTTTAGAAAGGCCCTGAGGGGCATTAGAATGGTCTGGGGGCCTTTAGAAGGCTCCTGAGGGGCATTAGAAGGGTCTGGGGGCCTTTAGAATGGTCCTGAGGGGGTCTAGAAGGGTCTGGAGGCATTTAAAACTGTCCTGAGAGGCTCTAGAAGGGTCTGGGTGCCTTTATAAAGGTCCTGAAGGGCATTAGAAGGGTCTGGGTGCCTTTATAAAAGCCCTGAGGGGAACTAGCATTGTCTGGGGGACTTTAGAAGGGTCCTGAGGGGCTCTATAATGGTCTGGGGGCCTTTAGAAGGGTCTTCAGGGGCTCTAGAAGGGTCTGGGGACCTTTAGAAAGGCCCTGTGGGGCATTAGAAGGGTCTGGGGGCCTTTAGAATGCTCCTGACGGGCAGTAGAAGGGTCTGGGGACCTTTATAAAGGTCCTGACGGGCATTAGAATGGTCTGCGGGCCTTTAGAAGTGTTCTGAGGTGCACTAGAATGGTCTGGGGGCCTTTATAAGGGTCCTGACAGGCTCTAGAAGGGTCTGGGAACCTTTATAAATGCCCTGAGGGGCATTAGAAGGGTCTGAGGGCCTTTAGAAAGGTCCTGAGGGGCATTAGAAGGGTCTTGTGGCCTTCATAAGGGTCCTGAAAGGCATTAGAAGGGTCTGGGGGCTTTTAGATGGATCCTGAGGCAATCTAGAAGGGTCTGGGGGCCTTTACATGGGTCTTGAGGGTCATTAGAAGGGTGTGGAGGCCTTTAGAAAGGCCCTGAAAGGCATTAGAAGGGTCTGGGGGCTATTAGAAGCGTCCTGAGGGGGTCCAGAAGGGTCTGGGGGCCTTTTTAAAGGCCCTCAGGGGGATTATAAGGGTCTCGCGGCCTTTAGAAAAGCCCTGAGTGGCATTAGAAGGGTCTGGGTGCCTTTAGAAATGTCCTGAGGGGCTCTAGAAGGGTCTGGGGGCCTTTAGAAATGTCCTGAGGGGCATTAGAAGGGTATGGGGGCCTTTAGAAAAGCCCTGAGTGGCATTAGAAGGGTCTGGGGTCATATAGAAAGGCCCTGAGAGGTTCTAGAAGTGTCTGGGGTACTTTAGAAAGGCCCTGAGGGGCATTAGAAGGGTCTGGGGTCCTTTAGAAGGGCCCTGAGGGGCATTAGAAGGATCTCAGGGCCTTTAGAAAGGTCCTGAGGGGCATTAGTAGGGTCTTGTGGCCTTCATAAGGGTCCTGAAAGGCATTAGAAGGGTCTGGGGGCTTTTAGATGGGTATTGAGGCAATCTAGAAGGGTCTAGAGGCCTTTACATGGGTCTTGAGGGTCATTAGAAGGGTGTGGAGGCCTTTAGAAAGGCCCTGAGGGGCTCTAGAATGGTCTGGGGGCTATTAGAAGCGTCCTGAGGGGGTCCAGAAGGGTCTGGGGGCCTTTTTAAAGGCCCTCAGGGGGATTATAAGGGTCTCGCGGCATTTAGAAAGGCCTTGAGTGGCATTAGAAGGGTCTGGGTGCCTTTAGAAATGTCCTGAGGGGCTCTAGAAGGGTCTGGGGGCCTTTAGAAATGTCCTGAGGGGCATTAGAAGGGTCTGGGGGCCTTTAGAATGCTCCTGAGGGGCAGTAGAACGGTCTTGGGACCTTTAGAAAGGCCCTGACGGGCATTAGAATGGTCTGCGGGCCTTTACAAGTGTCCTGAGGTGCTCTAGAATGGTCTGGGGGCCTTTATAAGGGTCCTGACAGGCTCTAGAAGGGTCTGGGAACCTTTATAAATGCCCTGAGGGGCACTAGAAGGGTCTGAGGGCCTTTAGAAAGGTCCTGAGGGGCATTAGAAGGGTCTTGTGGCCTTCATAAGGGTCCTGAAAGGCATTAGAAGGGTCTGGGGGCTTTTAGATGGGTCCTGAGGCAATCTAGAAGGGTCTAGGGGCCTTTACATGGGTCTTGAGGGTCATTAGAAGGGTGTGGAGGCCTTTAGAAAGGCCCTGAAAGGCATTAGAAGGGTGTGGGGGCTTTTAGATGGGTCCTGAGGCAATCTAGAAGGGTCTAGGGGCCTTTACATAGGTCTTGAGTGTCCTTAGAAGGGTGTGGAGGCCTTTAGAAAGGCCCTGAGGGGCTCTAGAAGGGTCTGGGGGCTATTAGAAGCGTCCTGAGGGGGTCCTGAAGGGTCTGGGGGCCTTTTTAAAGGCCCTCAGGGGGATTATAAGGGTCTCGCGGCCTTTAGAAAGGCCCTGAGTGGCATTAGAAGGGTCTGGGGGCTTTTAGATGGGTCCTGAGGCAATCTAGAAGGGTCTAGAGGCCTTTACATGGGTCTTGAGGGTCATTAGAAGGGTGTGGAGGCCTTTAGAAAGGCCCTGAGGGGCTCTAGAAGGGTCTGGGGGCTATTAGAAGCATCCTGAGGGGGTCCAGAAGGGTCTGGGGGCCTTTTTAAAGGCCCTCAGCAGGATTATAAGGGTCTCGCGGCCTTTAGAAAGGCCCTGAGTGGCATTAGAATGGTCTGGGTGCCTTTAGAAATGCCCTGAGGGGCTCTAGAAGGGTCTGAGGGCCTTTAGAAATGTCCTCAGGGGAATTAAAAGGATATGGGGGCCTTTAGAAAAGCCCTGAGGGGCATTACAAGGGTCTGGGGTCATATAGAAAGGCCCTGAGAGGTTCTAGAAGTGTCTGGGGTACTTTAGAAAGGCCCTGAGGGGCATTAGAATGGTCTGGGGGCCTTTAGAAGGCTCCTGAGGGGCATTAGAAGGGTCTGGGGGCCTTTAGAATGGTCCTGAGGGGGTCTAGAAGGGTCTGGAGGCATTTAAAACTGTCCTGAGAGGCTCTAGAAGGGTCTGGGTGCCTTTATAAAGGTCCTGAAGGGCATTAGAAGGGTCTGGGTGCCTTTATAAAAGCCCTGAGGGGAACTAGCATTGTCTGGGGGACTTTAGAAGGGTCCTGAGGGGCTCTATAATGGTCTGGGGGCCTTTAGAAGGGTCTTCAGGGGCTCTAGAAGGGTCTGGGGACCTTTAGAAAGGCCCTGTGGGGCATTAGAAGGGTCTGGGGGCCTTTAGAATGCTCCTGAGGGGCAGTAGAAGGGTCTGGGGACCTTTATAAAGGTCCTGACGGGCATTAGAATGGTCTGCGGGCCTTTAGAAGTGTTCTGAGGTGCACTAGAATGGTCTGGGGGCCTTTATAAGGGTCCTGACAGGCTCTAGAAGGGTCTGGGAACCTTTATAAATGCCCTGAGGGGCATTAGAAGGGTCTGAGGGCCTTTAGAAAGGTCCTGAGGGGCATTAGAAGGGCCTTGTGGCCTTCATAAGGGTCCTGAAAGGCATTAGAAGGGTCTGGGGGCTTTTAGATGGATCCTGAGGCAATCTAGAAGGGTCTGGGGGCCTTTACATGGGTCTTGAGGGTCATTAGAAGGGTGTGGAGGCCTTTAGAAAGGCCCTGAAAGGCATTAGAAGGGTCTGGGGGCTATTAGAAGCGTCCTGAGGGGGTCCAGAAGGGTCTGGGGGCCTTTTTAAAGGCCCTCAGGGGGATTATAAGGGTCTCGCGGCCTTTAGAAAAGCCCTGAGTGGCATTAGAAGGGTCTGGGTGCCTTTAGAAATGTCCTGAGGGGCTCTAGAAGGGTCTGGGGGCCTTTAGAAATGTCCTGAGGGGCATTAGAAGGGTATGGGGGCCTTTAGAAAAGCCCTGAGTGGCATTAGAAGGGTCTGGGGTCATATAGAAAGGCCCTGAGAGGTTCTAGAAGTGTCTGGGGTACTTTAGAAAGGCCCTGAGGGGCATTAGAAGGGTCTGGGGTCCTTTAGAAGGGCCCTGAGGGGCATTAGAAGGATCTCAGGGCCTTTAGAAAGGTCCTGAGGGGCATTAGTAGGGTCTTGTGGCCTTCATAAGGGTCCTGAAAGGCATTAGAAGGGTCTGGGGGCTTTTAGATGGGTCCTGAGGCAATCTAGAAGGGTCTAGAGGCCTTTACATGGGTCTTGAGGGTCATTAGAAGGGTGTGGAGGCCTTTAGAAAGGCCCTGAGGGGCTCTAGAATGGTCTGGGGGCTATTAGAAGCGTCCTGAGGGGGTCCAGAAGGGTCTGGGGGCCTTTTTAAAGGCCCTCAGGGGGATTATAAGGGTCTCGCGGCATTTAGAAAGGCCTTGAGTGGCATTAGAAGGGTCTGGGGGCCTTTAGAAATGTCCTGAGGGGCATTAGAAGGGTCTGGGGGCCTTTAGAATGCTCCTGAGGGGCAGTAGAACGGTCTTGGGACCTTTAGAAAGGCCCTGACGGGCATTAGAATGGTCTGCGGGCCTTTACAAGTGTCCTGAGGTGCTCTAGAATGGTCTGGGGGCCTTTATAAGGGTCCTGACAGGCTCTAGAAGGGTCTGGGAACCTTTATAAATGCCCTGAGGGGCACTAGAAGGGTCTGAGGGCCTTTAGAAAGGTCCTGAGGGGCATTAGAAGGGTCTTGTGGCCTTCATAAGGGTCCTGAAAGGCATTAGAAGGGTCTGGGGGCTTTTAGATGGGTCCTGAGGCAATCTAGAAGGGTCTAGGGGCCTTTACATGGGTCTTGAGGGTCATTAGAATGGTGTGGAGGCCTTTAGAATGGCCCTGAAAGGAATTAGAAGGGTCTGGGGGCTTTTAGAAGCGTCCAGAGGCAATCTAGAAGGGTCTGGGTGCCTTTACATGGGTCTTGAGGGTCATTAGAAGGGTGTGGAGGCCTTTAGAAAGGCCCTGAAATGCATTAGAAGGGTCTGGGGGCCTTTAGAAGGGCCCTGAGGGGCATTAGAAGGGTCTGAGGGCCTTTAGAAAGGTCCTGAGGGGCATTACAATGGTCTTGTGGCCTTCATAATGGTCCTGAAAGGCATTAGAAGGGTCTGGGGGCTTTTAGATGGGTCCTGAGGCAATCTAGAAGGGTCTAGAGGCCTTTACATGGGTCTTGAGGGTCATTAGAAGGGTGTGGAGGCCTTTAGAAAGGCCCTGAGGGGCTCTAGAAGGGTCTGGGGGCTATTAGAAGCATCCTGAGGGGGTCCAGAAGGGTCTGGGGGCCTTTTTAAAGGCCCTCAGCAGGATTATAAGGGTCTCGCGGCCTTTAGAAAGGCCCTGAGTGGCATTAGAATGGTCTGGGTGCCTTTAGAAATGCCCTGAGGGGCTCTAGAAGGGTCTGAGGGCCTTTAGAAATGTCCTCAGGGGAATTAAAAGGATATGGGGGCCTTTAGAAAAGCCCTGAGGGGCATTACAAGGGTCTGGGGTCATATAGAAAGGCCCTGAGAGGTTCTAGAAGTGTCTGGGGTACTTTAGAAAGGCCCTGAGGGGCATTAGAATGGTCTGGGGGCCTTTAGAAGGCTCCTGAGGGGCATTAGAAGGGTCTGGGGGCCTTTAGAATGGTCCTGAGGGGGTCTAGAAGGGTCTGGAGGCATTTAAAACTGTCCTGAGAGGCTCTAGAAGGGTCTGGGTGCCTTTATAAAGGTCCTGAAGGGCATTAGAAGGGTCTGGGTGCCTTTATAAAAGCCCTGAGGGGAACTAGCATTGTCTGGGGGACTTTAGAAGGGTCCTGAGGGGCTCTATAATGGTCTGGGGGCCTTTAGAAGGGTCTTCAGGTGCTCTAGAAGGGTCTGGGGACCTTTAGAAAGGCCCTGTGGTGCATTTGAAGGGTCTGGGGGCCTTTAGAATGCTCCTCAGGGGCAGTAGAAGGGTCTGGGGACCTTTACAAAGGCCCTGACGGGCATTAGAATGGTCTGCAGGCCTTTAGAAGTGTCCTGAGGGGCTCTAGAATGGTCTGGGGGCGTTTATAAGGGTCCTGAAGGGCTCTAGAAGGGTCTGGGAACCTTTATAAATGCCCTGAGGGGCATTAGAAGGGTCTGAGGGCCTTTAGAAAGGTCCTGTGAGGCATTAGAAGGGTCTTGTGGCCTTCATAAGGGTCCTGAAAGGCATTAGAATGGTCTGGGGTCTTTTAGATGGGTCCGGACGCAATCTAGAAGGGTCTAGGGGCCTTTACATCGGTCTTGAGGGTCATTAGAAGGGTGTGGAGGCCTTTAGAAAGCCCCTGAGGGGCTCTAGGAGGGCCTGGGGGCTATTAGAAGCGTCCTGAGGGGGTCCAGAAGGGTCTGGGGGCCTTTTTAAAGGCCCTCAGGGGGATTATAAGGGTCTCGCGGCCTTTAGAAAGACCCTGAGAGGCATTAGAAGGGTCTAGGATCATATAGATAGGCCCTGATAGGTTCTAGAAGTGTCTGGGGTAATTTAGAAAGGCCCTGTGGGGCATTAGAAGGGTCTGGGGGCCTTTAGAAGGGTCTTCAGGTGCTCTAGAAGGGTCTGGGGACCTTAAGAAAGGCCCTGTGGGGCATTAGAAGGGTCTGGGGGGCCTTTAGAATGCTCCTGAGGGGCAGTAGAAGGGTCTGGGGACCTTTAGAAAGGCCCTGACGGGCATTAGAATGGTCTGCGGGCCTTTAGAAGTGTCCTGAGGGGCTCTAGAATGGTCTGGGGGCCTTTATAAGGGTCTTGACAGGCTCTAGAAGGGTCTGGGAACCTTTATAAATGCCCTGAGGGGCATTAGAAGGGTCTGAGGGCCTTTAGAAAGGTCCTGAGGGGCATTAGAAGGGTCTTGTGTCCTTCATAAGGGTCCTGAAAGGCATTAGAAGGGTCTTGGGGCTTTTAGATGGGTCCTGAGGCAATCTAGAAGGGTCTGGGGGCCTTTACATGGGTCTTGAGTGTCATTAGAAGGGTGTGGAGGCCTTTAGAAAGGCCCTGAAAGGCATTAGAATGGTCTGGATGCTTTTAGATGGATCCTGAGGCAATCTAGAAGGGTCTGGGGGCCTTTACATGGGTCTTGAGGGTCATTAGAAGGGTGTGGAGGCCTTTAGAAAGACCCTGAGGAGCTCTAGAAGGGTCTGGGGGCTATTAGAAGCGTCCTGAGGGGGTCCAGAAGGGTCTGGGGGCCTTTTTAAAGGCCCTCAGGGGGATTATAAAGGTCTCGCGGCCTTTAGATAGACCCTGAGTGGCATTAGAAGGGTCTGGGTTCATATAGAAAGGCCCTGAGAGGTTCTAGAATTGTCTGGGGTACTTTAGAAAGGCCCTGAGGGGCATTAGAAGGGTCTGGGGGCCTTTAGAAGGGTCTTCAGGGGCTCTAGAAGGCTCTGGGGAACTTTAGAAAGGCCCTGTGGGGCATTAAAATGGTCTGGGGGCCTTTAGAATGATCCTGAGTGGCAGTAGAAGGGTCTGGGGACCTTTAGAAAGGCCCTGACGGGCATTAGAATGGTCTGGGGGCTTTTAGCAGTGTCCTGAGTGGCTCTAGAAGGGTCTGGGGGCCTTTAGAAATGTCCTGAGGGGCATTAGAAGGGTCTGGGGGCCTTTAGAATGCTCCTGAGGGGCAGTAGAAGGGTCTTGGGACCTTTAGAAAGGCCCTGACGGGCATTAGAATGGTCTGCGGGCCTTTAGAAGTGTCCTGAGGTGCTCTAGAATGGTCTGGGGGCCTTTATAATGGTCCTGACAGGCTCTAGAAGGGTCTGGGAACCTTTATAAATGCCCTGAGGGGCACTAGAAGGGTCTGAGGGCCTTTAGAAAGGTCCTGAGGGGCATTAGAAAGGTCTTGTGGCCTTCATAAGGGTCCTGAAAGGCATTAGAAGGGTCTGGGGGCTTTTAGATGGGTCCTGAGGCAATCTAGAAGGGTCTAGGGGCCTTTACATGGGTCTTGAGGGTCATTAGAAGGGTGTGGAGGCCTTTAGAAAGGCCCTGAAAGGCATTAGAAGGGTCTGGGGGCTTTTAGAAGCGTCCTGAGGCAATCTAGAAGGGTCTGGGGGCCTTTACATGGGTCTTGAGGGTCATTAGAAGGGTGTGGAGGCCTTTACAAAGGCCCTGAAAGGCATTAGAAGGGTCTGGGGGCTATTAGAAGCGTCCTGAGGGGGTCCAGAAGGGTCTGGGGGCCATTTTAAAGGCTCTCAGGGGGATGATAAGGGTCTCGCGGCCTTTAGAAAGGCCCTGAGTGGCATTAGAAGGGTCTGGGTGCCTTTAGAAATGTCCTGAGGGGCTCTAGAAGGGTCTGGGGGCCTTTAGAAATGTCCTGAGGGGCATTAGAAGGGTATGGGGGCCTTTAGAAAAGCCCTGAGGGGCATTACAAGGGTCTGGGGTCATATAGAAAGGCCCTGAGAGGTTCTAGAAGTGTCTGGGGTACTTTAGAAAGGCCCTGAGGGGCATTAGAAGGGTCTGGGGGCCTTTAGAAGGGCCCTGAGGGGCATTAGAAGGGTCTGTGGGCCTTTAGAAAGGTCCTGAGGGTCATTAGAATCGTCTTGTGGCCTTCATAAGGGTCCTGAAAGGCATTAGAAGGGTCTGGGGGCTTTTAGATGGGTCCTGAGGCAATCTAGAAGGGTCTAGAGGCCTTTACATGGGTCTTGAGGGTCATTAGAAGGGTGTGGAGGCCTTTAGAATGGCCCTGAGGGGCTCTAGAAGGGTCTGGGGGTATTAGAAGCGTCCTGAGGGGGTCCAGAATGGTCTGGGGGCCTTTTTAAAGGCCCTCAGGGGGATTATAAGGGTCTCGCGGCCTTTAGAATGGCATTGAGTGGCATTAGAATGGTCTGGGTGCCTTTAGAAATGCCCTGAGGGGCTCTAGAAGGGTCTGGGGGCCTTTAGAAATGTCCTGAGAAGCATTAGAAGGGTATGGGGGCCTTTAGAATAGCCCTGATGGGCATTACAATGGTCTGGGGTCATATAGAAAGGCCCTGAGAGGTTCTGGAAGTGTCTGGGATAATTTAGAAAGGCCCTGAGGGGCATTAGAAGGGTCTGGGGTCCTTTAGAAGGGCCCTGAGGGGCATTAGAAGGGTCTGAGTGCCTTTAGAAAGGTCCTGAGGGGCATTAGAAGGGTCTTGTGGCCTTCATAAGGGTCCTGAAAGGCATTAGAAGGGTCTGGGGGCTTTTAGATTGGTCCTGAGGCAACCTAGAAGGGTCTAGAGGCATTTACATGGGTCTTGAGGGTCATTAGAAGGGTGTGGAGGCATTTAGAAAGGCCCTGAAAGGCATTAGAAGGGTCTGGGGGCTTTTAGATGGGTCCTGAGGCAATCTAGAAGGGTCTGGGGGCCTTTACATGGGTCTTGAGGGTCATTAGAAAGGTGTGGAGGCCTTTAGAAAGGCCCTGAGGGGCTCTAGAAGGGTCTGGGGGCTATTAGAAGCGTCCTGAGGGGTCCAGAAGCGTCTGGGGGCCTTTTTAAAGGCCCTCAGCGGGATTATAAGGGTCTCGCGGCCTTTAGAAAGGCCTTGAGTGGCATTATAAGGGTCTGGGTGCCTTTAGAAATGTCCTGAGGGGCTCTAGAAGGGTCTGGGGGCCTTTAGAATGGTCCTGAGGGGGTCTAGAAGGGTCTGGAGGCATTTAAAACTGTCCTGAGAGCCTCTAGAAGGGTCTGGGTGCCTTTATAAGGGTCCTGAGGGGCATTAGAAGGGTCTGGGTGCCTTTATAAAAGCCCTGATGGGAACTAGCATGGTCTGGGGGACTTTAGAAGGGTCCTGAGGGGCTCTATAAGGGTCTGGGGGCCTTTAGAAGGGTCTTCAGGTGCTCTAGAAGGGTCTGGGGACCTTTAGAAAGGCCCTGTGGGGCATTTGAAGGGTCTGGGGGCCTTTAGAATGCTCCTCAGGGGCAGTAGAACGGTCTGGGGACCTTTAGAAAGGCCCTGACGGGCATTAGAATGGTCTGCAGGCCTTTAGAAGTGTCCTGAGGTGCTCTAGAATGGTCTGGGTGCCTTTATAAGGGTCCTGAAGAACTCTAGAAGGGTCTGGGAACCTTTATAAATGCCCTGAGGGGCATTAGAAGGGTCTGAGGGCCTTTAGAAAGGTCATGTGAGGCATTAGAAGGGTCTTGTGGCCTTCATAAGGGTCCTGAAAGGCATTAGAAGGGTCTGGGGGCTTTTAGATGAGTCCTGAGGCAATCTAGAAGGGTCTAGGGGCCTTTACATCGGTCTTGAGGGTCATTAGAAGGGTGTGGAGGCCTTTAGAAAGGCCCTGAGGGGCTCTAGAAGGGTCTCGGGGCTATTAGAAGCGTCCTGAGGGGGTCCAGAAGGGTCTGGGGGCCTTTTTAAAGGCCCTCAGGGGGATTATAAGGGTCTCGCGGCCTTTAGAAAGGCCCTGAGTGGCATTATAAGGGTCTGGGTGCCTTTAGAAATGTCCTGAGCGGCTCTAGAAGGGTCTGGGGGCCTTTAGAAATGTCCTGAGGGGCATTAGAAGGGTCTGGGGGCATTTAGAAAAGCCCTGTTGTACATTACAAGGGTCTGGGGTCATATAGAATGGCCCTGAGAGGTTCTAGAAGTGTCTGGGGTACTTTAGAAAGGCCCTGAAGGGCATTAGAAGGGTCTGGGGGCCTTTAGAAGGGCCCTGAGGGGTATTAGAACGGTCTGAGGGCCTTTACAAAGGTCCTGAGGGGCATTAGAAGGGTCTTGTGGCCTTCATAATGGTCCTGAAAGGCATTAGAATGGTCTGGGGGCTTTTAGATGGGTCCTGAGGCAATCTAGAAGGGTCTAGAGGCCTTTACATGGGTCTTGAGGGTCATTAGAAGGGTGTGGAGGCCTTTAGAAAGGCCCTGAAAAGCATTAGAAGGGTCTGGGGGCTTTTAGATGGGTCCTGAGGCAATCTAGAATGGTCTGGGGGCCTTTACATGGGTCTTGAGGGTCATTAGAAGGGTGTGGATGCCTTTAGTAAGGCCCTGAGGGGCTCTAGAAGGTTCTGGGGCCTTTAGAAATGTCCTGAGGGGAATTAGAAGGGTCTGGGTGCCCTTATAAAAGCCCTGAGGGGAATTAACAGGGTCTGGGGGAGTTTAGAAGGGTCCTGAGGGGCTCTATAATGGTCTGGGGGCCTTTAGAAGGGTCTTCAGGGGCTCTAGAAGGGTCTGGGGACCTTTAGAAAGGCCCTGTGGGTCATTAGAAGAGTCTGGGGCCTTTAGAATGCTCCTGAGGGGGAGTAGAAGGGTCTGGGGACCTTTATATAGGCCCTGACGGGCATTAGAATGGTCTTCGGGCCTTTAGAATTGTTCTGAGGTGCACTAGAATGGTCTGGGGGCCTTTATAAGGGTCCTGACAGGCTCTAGAAGGGTCTGGGAACCTTTATAAATGCCCTGAGGGGCACTAGAAGGGTCTGAGGGCCGTTAGAAAGGTCCTGAGGGGCATTAGAAGGGTCTTTTGGCCTTCCTAAGGGTCCTGGAAGGCATTAGAAGGGTCTGGGGGCTTTTAGATGGGTCCTGAGGCAATCTAGAAGGGTCTGGGGGCCTTTACATGGGTCTTGAGGGTCATTAGAAGGGTGTGGAGGCCTTTAGAAAGGCCCTGAGGAGCTCTAGAAGGGTCTGGGGGCTATTAGAAGCGTCCTGAGGGGGTCCAGAAGGGTCTGGGGGCCTTTTTAAAGGCCCTGAGGGGGATTATAAGGGTCTCGCGGCCTTTAGAAAGGCCTTGAGTGGCATTAGAAGGCTCTGAGTGCCTTTAGAAATGTCCTGAGGGGCTCTAGAAGGGTCTGGGGGCCTTTAGAAATGTCCTGAGGGGCATTAGAAGGGTCTGGGGGCCTTTAGAAAAGCCCTGAGGGGCATTACAAGGGTCTGGGGTCATATAGAAAGGCCCTGAGAGGTTCTAGAAGTGTCTGGGGTACTTTAGAAAGGCCCTGAGGGGCATTAGAAGGGTCTGGGGGCCTTTAGAAGGGCCCTGAGGGGCATTAGAAGGGTCTGTGGGCCTTTAGAATGGTCCTGAGGGTCATTAGAATCGTCTTGTGACCTTCATAAGGGTCCTGAAAGGCATTAGAAGGGTCTGGGGGCTTTTAGATGGGTCCTGAGGCAATCTAGAAGGGTCTGGGGGCCTTTACATGGGTCTTGAGGGTCATTAGAAAGGTGTGGAGGCCTTTAGAAAGGCCCTGAGGGGCTCTAGAAGGGTCTGGGGGCTATTAGAAGCGTCCTGAGGGGTCCAGAAGCGTCTGGGGGCCTTTTTAAAGGCCCTCAGGGGGATTATAAGGGTCTCGCGGCCTTTAGAAAGGCCCTTAGTGGCATTATAAGGGTCTGGGTGCCTTTAGAAATGTCCTGAGGGGCTCTAGAAGGGTCTGGGGGCCTTTAGAAAGGCCCTGTGGGGCATTAGAAGGTGTCTGGGGGCCTTTAGAATGCTACTGAGGGGCAGTAGAAGGGTCTGGGGATCTTTATAAAGACCCTGTTATGCATTAGAATGGTCTGCAGGCTTATAGAATTGTCCTGAGGTGCTCTAGAATGGTCTGGGGGCCTTTATAAGGGTCCTGACAGGCTCTAGAAGGGTCTGGGAACCTTTATAAATGCCCTGAGGGGGAGTAGAGGGGTCTGAGGGTCTTTAGAAAGGTCCTGAGGGGCATTAGAAGGGTCTTGTGGCCTTCATAAGGGTCCTGAAAGGCATTAGAAGGGTCTGGGGGCTTTTAGATGGGTCCTGAGGCAATCTAGAAGGGTCTGGGGGCCTTTACATGGGTCTTGAGGGTCATTAGAAGGGTGTGGAGGCCTTTAGAAAGGCCCTGAAAGGCATTAGAAGGGTCTGGGGGCTTTTAGATGGGTCCTGAGTAAATCTAGAAGGGTCTGGGGGCCTTTACATAGGTCTTGAGGGTCATTAGAAGGGTGTGGAGGTCTTTAGAAAGGCCCTGAGCGGCTCTAGAAGGGTCTGGGGGCTATTAGAAGCGTCCTGAGGGGGTCCAGAATGGTCTGGGGGCCTTTTTAAAGGCCCTCAGGGGGATTATAAGGGTCTCGCGGCCTTTAGAAAGGCCCTGAGTGGCATTAGAAGAGTCTGGGGTCATATAGAAAGGCCCTGAGAGGTTCTAGAAGTGTCTGGGGTACTTTAGAAAGACCCTGAGGGGCATTAGAAGGGTCTGGGGGCCTTTAGAAGGGTCTTCAGGGGCTCTAGAAGGGTCTGGGGACCTTAAGAAAGGCCCTGTGGGGCATTAGAAGGGTCTGGGGGCCTTTAGAATGCTCTAGAGTGGCAGTAGAAGGGTCTGGGGACCTTTAGAAAGGCCCTGACAGGCATTAGAATGGTCTGCGGGCCTTTAGAAGTGTCCTGAGGGGCTCTAGAATGGTCTGGGGGCCTTTATAAGTGTCCTGACGGGCTCTAGAAGGGTCTGGGAACCTTTATAAATGCCCTGAGTGGCATTAGAACGGTCTGAGGGCCTTTAGAAAGGTCCTGAGGGACATTAGAAGGGTCTTGTGGCCTTCATAAGGGTCCTGAAAGGCATTAGAAGGGTCTGGGGGCTTTTAGATGGGTACTGAAGCAATCTAGAAGGGTCTGGGGGCCTTTACATGGGTCTTGAGGGTCATTAGAAGGGTGTGGAGGCCTTTAGAAAGGCCCTGAGGGGCTCTAGAAGGGTCTGGGGGCTATTAGAAGCATCCTGAGGGTGTCCAGAAGGGTCTGGGTGCTTTTTAAAGGCCCTCAGGGGGATTATAAGGGTCTCGCGGCCTTTAGAAAGGCCCTGAGTGGCATTAGAAGGGTCTGGGTGCCTTTAGAAATGTCCTGAGGGGCTCTAGAATGGTCTGGGGGCCTTTAGAAATGTCCTGAGGGGCATTAGAAGGGTATGGGGGACTTTAGAAAAGCCCTGAGGGGCATTACAAGGGTCTGGGGTCATATAGAAAGGCCCTGAGATGTTCTAGAAGTGTCTGGGGTACTTTAGAAAGGCCCTGAGGGGCATTAGAAGGGTCTGGGTGCCTTTATAAGGGTCCTGAGGGGCATTAGAAGGGTCTGGGTGCCCTTATAAAAGCCCTGAGGGGAATTAGCAGGGTCTGGGGGACTTTAGAAGGGTCTTGAGGGGCTCTATAAGGGTCTGGGGGCCTTTAGAAGGGTCTTCAGGGGCTCTAGAAGGGTCTGGGGACCTTTAGAAAGGCCCTGTGGGGCATTAGAAGGGTCTGGGGGCCTTTAGAATGCTCCTGAGGGGCAGTTGAAGGGTCTGGGGACCTTTAGAAAGGCCCTGACGGGCATTAGAATGGTCTGCGGGCCTTTAGAAGTGTCCTGAGGGGCTCTAGAATGGTCTGGGGGCCTTTATAAGGGTCCTGAGGGGCTCTAGAAGGGTCTGGGAACCTTTATAAATGCCCTGAGGGGCATTAGAAGGGTCTGAGGGCCTTTAGAAAGGTCCTGAGGGGCATTAGAAGGGTCTTGTGGCCTTCATAAGGGTCCTGAAAGGCATTAGAAGGGTCTGGGGGCTTTTAGATGGGTCCTGAGGCAATCTAGAAGGGTCTAGGGGCCTTTACATGGGTCTTGAGGGTCATTAGAAGGTTGTGGAGGCCTTTAGAAAGGACCTGAAAGGCATTAGAAGGGTCTGGGGGCTTTTAGATGGGTCCTGAGGCAATCTAGAAGGGTCTGGGGGCCTTTACATGGGTCTTGAGGGTCATTAGAAGGGTGTGGAGGCCTTTAGAAAGGCCCTGAGGGGCTCTATAAGGGTCTGGGGGCTATTAGAAGCGTCCTGAGGGGGTCCAGAAGGGTCTGGGGGCCTTTTTAAAGGCCCTCAGGGGGATTATAAGGGTCTCGCGGCCTTTAGAAAGGCTCTGAGTTGCGTTACAAGGGTCTGGGTGCCTTTAGAAATGTCCTGAGGGGCGCTAGAAGGGTCTGGGTGCCCTTATAAAAGCCCTCAGGGGAATTAGCAGGGTCTGGGGGACTTTAGATTGGTCCTGAGGGGCTCTAGAAGGGTCTGGGGGCCTTTAGAAGGGTCTTTAGGGGCTCTAGAAGGGTCTGGGGACCTTTAGAAAGGCCCTGTGGGGCATTAGAAGGGTCTGGGGGCCTTTAGAATGCTCCTGAGGGGCAGTAGAAGGGTCTGGGGACCTTTATAATGGCCCTGACGGGTATTAGAATGGTCTGCGGGCCTGTAGAAGTGTCCTGAGGGGCTCTAGAAGGGTCTGGGGGCCTTTATAAGGGTCCTGACAGGCTCTAGAAGGGTCTGGGAACCTTTATAAATGCCCTGAGGGGCACTAGAAGGGTCTGAGGGCCTTTAGAAAGGTCCTGAGGGGCATTAGAAGGGTCTTGTGGCCTTTATAAGGGTCCTGAAAGGCATTAGAAGGGTCTGGGGGCTTTTAGATGGGTCCTGAGGGGGTCCAGAAGGGTCTGGGGGCCTTTTTAAAGGCCCTCAGGGGGATTATAAGGGTCTCGCGACCTTTAGAATGGCATTGAGTGGCATTAGAATGGTCTGGGTGCCTTTAGAAATGTCCTGAGGGTCTCTAGAAGGGTCTGGGGGCCTTTAGAATGCTCCTGAGGGGCAGTAGAAGGGTCTGGGGACCTTTAGAAAGGCCCTGACAGGCATTAGAATGGTCTGCAGGCCTTTAGAAGTGTCCTGAGGGGCTCTAGAATGGTCGGGGGGCCTTTATAATGGTCCTGACAGGCTCTAGAAGGGTCTGGGAACCTTTATAATTGCCCTGAGGGGCATTAGAAGGGTCTTGTGGCCTTCATAAGGGTCCTGAAAGGCATTAGAAGGGTCTGGGGGCTTTTAGAAGCGTCCTGAGGCAATCTAGAAGGGTCTGGGGGCCTTTACATGGGTCTTGAGGGTCATTAGAAGGGTGTGGAGGCCTTTAGAAAGGCCCTGAAAGGCATTAGAAGGGTCTGGGGGCTTTTAGAAGCGTCCTGAGGGGGTCCAGAAGGGTCTGGGGGCCTTTTTAAAGGCCCTCAGGGGGATTATAAGGGTCTCGCCGCCTTTAGAAAGGCACTAAGTGGCATTACAAGGGTCTGGGTGCCTTTAGAAATGTCCTGAGGGGCTCTAGAAGGGTCTGGGGGCCTTTAGAAAGGTCCTGAGGGGCATTAGAAGGGTCTTGTGGCCTTCATAAGGGTCCTGAAAGGCATTAGAAGGGTCTGGGGGCTTTTGGATGGGTCCTGAGGCAATCTAGAAGGGTCTGGGGGACTTTACATGTGTCTTGAGGGTCATTAGAAGGGTTTGGAGGCATTTAGAAAGGCCCTGAAAGGCATTAGAAGGGTCTGGGGGCTTTTAGATGGGTCCTGAGGCAATCTAGAAGGGTCTGGGGGCCTTTACATGGGTCTTGAGGGTCATTAGAAGGGTGTGGAGGCCTTTAGAAAGGCCCTGAGGTGATCTAGAAGGGTCTGGGGGCTATTAGAAGCGTCCTGAGGCAATCTAGAAGGGTCTGGGGGCCTTTAGAAATGTCCTGAGGGGCATTAGAAGGGTATGGGGGACTTTAGAAAAGCCCTGAGGGGCATTACAAGGGTCTGGGGTCATATAGAATGGCCCTGAGAGGTTCTAGAAGTGTCTGGGGTACTTTAGAAAGGCCCTGAGGGGCATTAGAAGGGTCTGGGGGCCTTTAGAAGGGCCCTGAGGGGCATTAGAATGGTCTCAGGGCCTTTACAAAGGTCCTGAGGGGCATTAGAAGGGTCTTGTGGCCTTCATAAGGGTCGTGAAAGGCATTAGAAGGGTCTGTGGGCTTTTAGATGGGTCCTGAGGCAATCTAGAAGGGTCTAGAGGCCTTTACATGGGTCTTGAGTGTCATTAGAAGGGTGTGGAGGCCTTTAGAAAGGCCCTGAAAGGCATTAGAAGGGTCTGGGGTCTTTTAGATGGGTCCTCAGGCAATCTAGAATGGTCTAGGGGCCTTTACATGGGACTTGAGGGTCATTAGAAGGGTGTGGAGGCCTTTAGAAAGGCCCTGAGGGGCTCTAGAAGGGTCTGGGGGCTATTAGAAGCGTCTTGAGGGGGTCCAGAAGGGTCTGGGGGCCTTTTTAAAGGCACTCAGGGGGATTATAAGGGTCTCGCGGCCTTTAGAAAGGCCCTGAGTGGCATTACAAGGGTCTGGGTGCCTTTAGAAATGTCCTGAGGGGCTCTAGAAGATTCTGTGGGCCTTTAGAAATGTCCTGAGGGGCATTAGAAGGGTCTGGGTGCCCTTATAAAAGCCCTGAGGGGAATTAGCAGGGTCTGGGGGACGTTACAAGGGTCCTGAGGGGCTCTATAAGGGTCTGGGGGCCTTTAGAAGGGTCTTCAGGGGCTCTAGAAGGGTCTGGGGACCTTTAGAAAGGTCCTGTGGGGCATTAGAAGGGTCTGGGGACCTTTAGAATGCTCCTGAGGGCAGTAGAAAAGTCTGGGGACCTTTAGAAAGGCCCTGACGGGCATTAGAATTGTCTGGGGGACTTTAGAAGTGTCCTGAGGGGCTCTAGAATGGTCTGGGGTCCTTTATAAGGGTCCTGACGGGCTCTAGAAGGGTCTGGGAACCTTTATAAATGCCCTGAGGGGCATTAGAAGGGTCTTAGGGCCTTTAGAAAGGCCCTGACGGGCATTAGAATGGTCTGCGGGCCTTTAGAAGTGTCCTGAGGGGCTCTAGAATGGTCTGGGGTCCTTTATAAGGGTCCTGACGGGCTCTAGAAGGGTCTGGGAACCTTTATAAATGCCCTGAGGGGCATTAGAAGGGTCTGGGTGCCCTTATAAAAGCCCTCAGGGGAATTAGCAGGGTCTGGGGGACTTTAGATTGGTCCTGAGTGGCTCTAGAATGGTCGGGGTGCCTTTATAAGGGTCCTGACGGGCTCTAGAAGGGTCTGGGAACCTTTATAAATGCCCTGAGGGGCATTAGAAGGCTCTGGGTGCCTTTAGAAATGTCCTTAGGGGCTCTAGAAGAGTCTGGGGGCCTTTAGAAATGTCCTGAGGGGCATTAGAAGGGTATGGGGGCCTTTAGAGAAGCCCTGAGGGGCATTACAAGGGTCTGGGTTCATATAGAAAGGCCCTGAGAGGTTCTAGAAGGGTCTGGGGTACTTTAGAAAGGGCCTGAGGGGCATTAGAAGGGTCTGGGTGCCTTTAGAAGGACCCTGAGGGGCATTAGAAGGGTCTGAGGGCCTTTACAAAGGTCCTGAGGGGCATTAGAAGGGTCTTGTGGCCTTCATAAGGGTCGTGAAAGGCATTAGAAGGGTCTGGGGGCTTTTAGATGGGTCCTGAGGCAATCTAGAATGGTCTAGAGGCCTTTACATAGGTCTTGAGGGTCATTAGAAGGGTGTGGAGGCCTTTAGAAAGGCCCTGAAAGGCATTAGAAGGGTCTGGGGGCTTTTAGATGGGTCCTCAGGCAATCTAGAAGGGTCTGGGGGCCTTTACATGGGTCTTGAGGGTCATTAGAAGGGTGTGGAGGCCTTTAGAAAGGCCCTGAGGGGCTCTAGAAGGGTCTGGGGGCTATTAGAAGCGTCCTGAGGGGGTCCAGAAGGGTCTGGGGGCCTTTTTAAAGGCCCTCAGGGTGATTATAAGGGTCTCGCGGCCTTTAGAAAGGCCCTGAGTGGCATTACAAGGGTCTGGGTGCCTTTAGAAATGTCCTGAGGGGCTCTAGAAGATTCTGTGGGCCTTTAGAAATGTCCTGAGGGGCATTAGAAGGGTCTGGGTGCCCTTATAAAGGACCTGAGGGGAATTAGCAGGGTCTGGGGGACGTTACAAGGGTCCTGAGGGGCTCTATAAGGGTCTGGGGGCCTTTAGAAGGGTCTTCAGGGGCTCTAGAAGGGTCTGGGGACCTTTAGAAAGGCCCTGTGGGGATATAGAATGGTCTGGGGGCCTTTAGAATGCTCCTGAGGGGCAGTAGAAGGGTCTGGGGACCTTTATAAAGGCCCCGACGGGCATTAGAATGGTCTGCGGGCCTTTAGAAGTGTCCTTAGGAGCTCTAGAATGGTCTGGGGGCCTTTATAAGGGTCCTGACGGGCTCTAGAAGGGTCTGGGAACCTTTATAAATGCCCTGAGGGGCATTAGAAGGGTCTTAGGGCCTTTAGAAAGGTCCTGAGGGGCATTAGAAGGGTCTTGTGGCCTTCATAAGGGTCCTGAAAGGCATTAGAAGGGTCTGGGGGCTTTTAGATGGGTCCTGAGGCAATCTAGAAGGGTCTAGAGGCCTTTACATGGGTCTTGAGGGTCATTAGAAGGGTGTGGAGGCCTTTAGAAAGGCTCTGAAAGGCATTAGAAGGGTCTGGGGGCTTTTAGATGGGTCCTGAGGCAATCTAGAATGGTCTGGGGGCCTTTACATGGGTCTTGAGGGTCATTAGAAGGGTGTGGAGGCCTTTAGAAAGGCGCTGAGGGGCTCTAGAAGGGTCTAGGGGCTATTAGAAGCGTCCTGAGGGGGTCCAGAAGGGTCTGGGGGCCTTTTTAAAGGTCCTCAGGGGGATTATAAGGGTCTCGCGGCCTTTAGAAAGGCCCTGAGTGGCATTACAAGGGTCTGGGTGCCTTTAGAAATGTCCTGAGGGGCTCTAGAAGGTTCGGGGGGCCTTTAGAAATGTCCTGAGGGGCATTAGAAGGGTCTGGGTGCCCTTATAAAAGCCCTCAGGGGAATTAGCAGGGTCTGGGGGACTTTAGATTGGTCCTGAGGGGCTCTAGAAGGGTCTGGGGGCCTTTAGAAGGGTCTTGAGGGGCTCTAGAAGGGTCTGGGGACCTTTAGAAAGGTCCTGAGGGGAATTAGAAGGGTCTGGGGGCCTTTAGAATGCTCCTGAGGGGCAGTAGAAGGGTCTGGGGACCTTTATAAATGCCCTGACGGGCATTAGAATGGTCTGCGGGCCTTTAGAAGTGTCCTGAGGGGTTCTAGAAGGGTCTGGGTGCCTTTATAAGGGTCCTGACAGGCTCTAGAAGGGTCTGGGAACCTTTATAAATGCCCTGAGGGGCACTAGAAGGGTCTGAGGGCCTTTAGAAAGGTCATGAGGGGCATTAGAATGGTCTTGTGGCCTTTATAAGGGTCCTGAAAGGCATTAGAAGGGTCTGGGGTCTTTTGGATGGGTTCTGAGGCAATCTAGAAAGGTCTGGGGGCCTTTACATGGGTCTTGAGGGTCATTAGAAGGGTGTGGAGGCCTTTAGAAAGACCCTGAGGGACTCTAGAAGGGTCTGGGGGTTATTAGAAGCGTCCTGAGGGGGTCCAGAAGGGTCTGGGGGCCTTTTTACAGACCCTCAGGGGGATTATAAGGGTCTCGCGGCCTTTAGAAAGGCCCTGAGTGGCATCAGAAGGGTCTGGGTGCCTTTAGAAATGTCCTTAGGTGCTCTAGAAGGGTCTGGGGGCCTTTAGAAATGTCCTGAGGGGCATTAGAAGGGTCTGGGTGCCTTTAGAATGCTCCTGAGGGGCAGTAGAAGGGTCTGGGGACCTTTAGAAAGGCCCTGACAGGCATTAGAATGGTCTGCGGGCCTTTAGAAGTGTCCTGAGTGGCTCTAGAATGGTCGGGGGGCCTTTATAATGGTCCTGACAGGCTCTAGAAGGGTCGGGGAACCTTTATAAATGCCCTGAGGGGCATTAGAAGGGTCTTGTGGCCTTCATAAGGGTCCTGAAAGGCATAAGAAGGGTCTGGGGGCTTTTAGATGGGTCTTGAGGCAATCTAGAAGGGTCTGGGGGCCTTTACATGGGTCTTGAGTGTCATTAGAAGGGTGTGGAGGCATTTAGAAAGGCCCTGAAAGGCATTAGAAGGGTCTGGGGGCTTTTAGAATGGTCCTGAGGCAATCTAGAAGGGTCTGGGGGCCTTTACATGGGTCTTGAGGGTCATTAGAAGGGTGTGGAGGCCTTTAGAAAGGCCCTGAGGGGCTCTAGAATGGTGTGGGGGCTATTATAAGCGTCCTGAGGGGGTCCAGAGGGTCTGGGGGCCTTTTTAAAGGCCCTCAGGGGGATTATAAGGCTCTCGCGTCCTTTAGAAAGGCCCTGAGTGGCATTAGAAGGGTCTGGGTGCCTTTAGAAATGTCCTGAGGGGCATTAGAAGGGTATGGGGGCCTTTTGAAAAGCCCTGAGGGGCATTACAAGGGTCTGGGGTCATATAGAAAGGCCCTGAGAGGTTCTAGAAGTGTCTGGGGTACTTTAGAAAGGCCCTGAGGGGCATTAGAAGGGTCTGAGGTCCTTTACAAACGTCCTGAGGGGCATTAGAAGGGTCTTGTGGCCTTCATAAGTGTCCTGAAAGGCATTAGAAGGGTCTGGGGTCTTTTAGATGGGTCCTCAGGCAATCTAGAATGGTCTGGGGGCCTTTACATGGGTCTTGAGGGTCATTAGAAGGGTGTGGAGGCCTTTAGAAAGGCCCTGTTGGGCTCTAGAAGGGTCTGGGGGCTATTAGAAGCGTCCTGAGGGGGTCCAGAAGGGTCTGGGGGCCTTTTTAAAGGCCCTCAGGGGGATTATAAGGGTCTCTCGGCCTTTAGAAAGGCCCTGAGTGGCATTACAAGGGTCTGGGTGCCTTTAGAAATGTCCTGAGGGGGTCTAGAAGATTCTGTGGGCCTTTAGAAATGTCCTGAGGGGCATTAGAAGGGTCTGGGTGCCCTTATAAAAGCCCTGAGGGGAATTAGCAGGGTCTGGGGGACTTTAGAAGGGTCCTTAGGGGCTCTATAAGGGTCTGGGAGCCTTTAGAAGGGTCTTCAGGGGCTCTAGAAGGGTCTGGGGACCTTTAGAAAGGCCCTGTGGGGCATTAGAAGGGTCTGGAGGCCTTTAGAATGCTCTTGAGGGGCAGTAGAAAAGTCTGGGGACCTTTATAAAGGCCCTGACGGGCATTAGAATTGTCTGGGGGACTTTAGAAGTGTCCTGAGGGGCTCTAGAATGGTCTGGGGGCCTTTATAAGGGTCCTGACGGGCTCTAGAAGGGTCTGGGAACCTTTATAAATGCCCTGAGGGGAATTAGAAGGGTCTGAGGGCCTTTAGAAAGGTCCTGAGGGGCATTAGAAGGGTCTTGTGGCCTTCATAAGGGTCCTGAAAGGCATTAGAAGGGTCTGGGGGCTTTTGGATGGGTCCTGAGGCAATCTAGAAGGGTCTGGGGGCCTTTACATGTGTCTTGAGTGTCATTAGAAGGGTGTGGAGGCATTTAGAAAGGCCCTGAAAGGCGTTAGAAGGGTCTGGTGGCTTTTAGATGGGTCCTGAGGCAATCTAGAATGGTCTGGGGGCATTTACATGGGTCTTGAGGGTCATTCGAAGGGTGTGGAGGCCTTTAGAAAGGCCCTGAGGGGCTCTAGAAGGGTCTGGGGGCTATTAGAAGCGTCCTGAGGGGGTCCAGAAAGGTCTGGGGGCCTTTTTAAAGGCCCTCAGGGGGATTATAAGGGTCTCGCGGCCTTTAGAAAGGCCCTGAGTGGCATTAGAAGGGTCTGGGTTCATATAGAAAGGCCCTGAGAGGTTCTAGAAGTGTCTGGGGTACTTTAGAAAGGCCCTGAGGGGCATTAGAAGGGTCTGAGGGCCTTTAGAAAGGTCCTGAGGGGCATTAGAAGGGTCCTGTGTCCTTCATAAGGGTCCTGAGAGGCATTAGAATGGTCTGGGGGCTTTTAGATGGGTCCTGAGGGTCATTAGAAGGGTTTGGAGTCATTTAGAAAGGCCCTGAGGGGCTCTAGAAGGGTCTGGGGGCTATTAGAAGCGTCCTGAGGCAATCTAGAAGGGTCTGGGGGCCTTTACATGGGTCTTGAGGGTCATTAGAAGGGTTTGGAGTCATTTAGAAAGGCCCTGAGGGGCTCTAGAAGGGTCTGGGGGCTATTAGAAGCGTCCTGAGGCAATCTAGAAGGGTCTGGGGGCCTTTACATGGGTCTTGAGGGTCATTAGAAGCGTGTGGAGGCCTTTAGAAAGGCCCTGAGGGGCTCTAGAAGGGTCTGGGGGCTATTAGAAGCGTCCTGAGGGGGTCCAGAAGGGTCTGGGGGCCTTTTTAAAGGCCCTCAGTAGGATTATAAGGGTCTCGCGGCCTTTAGAAAGGCCCTGAGTGGCGTTACAAGGGTCTGGGTTCCTTTAGATATGTCCTGAGGGGCTCTTGAAGGTTCTGTGGGCCTTTAGAAATGTCCTGAGGGGCATTAGAAGGGTCTGGGTGCCCTTATAAAAGCCCTCAGGGGAATTAGCAGGGTCTGGGGGAATTTAGATTGGTCCTGAGGGGCTCTAGAAGGGTGTGGCGGCCTTTAGAAGGGTCTTCAGGGGCTCTAGAAGGGTCTGGGGACCTTTAGAAAGGCCCTGTGGGGCATTAGAAGGGTCTGGGGGCCTTTAGAATGCTCCTGAGGGGCTCTATAAGGGTCTGGGGACCTTTATAAGTGTCCTGACTGGCTCTAGAAGGGTCTGGGAACCTTTATAAATGCCCTGAGGGGCATTAGAAGGGTCTAAGGGCCTTTAGAATGGTCCTGAGGTGCATTAGAAGGTTCTTGTGGCCTTCATAAGGGTCCTGAAAGGCATTAGAAGGGTCTGGGGGCTTTTAGATGGGTCCTGAGGCAATCTAGAAGGGTCTAGGGGCCTTTACATGGGTCTTGAGAGTCATTAGAAGGGTGTGGAGGCCTTTAGAAAGGCCCTGAGGGGCTCTAGAAGGGTCTGGGGGCCTTTAGAAGGGTCTTCAAGGGTTCTAAAAGGGTCTGGGGACCTTTAGAAAGGCCCTGTGGGGCATTAGAAGGGTCTGGGGGCCTTTAGAATGCTCCTGAGGAGCAGTAGAAGGGTCTGGGGACCTTTATAAATGTCCTGACGGGCTCTAGAAGGGTCTGGTAACCTTTATAAATGCCCTGAGGGGCATTAGAAGGGTCTAAGGGCCTTTAGAAAGGTCCTGAGGGGCATTAGAAGGTTCTTGTGGCCTTCATAAGGGTCCTGAAAGGCATTAGAAGGGTCTGGGGGCTTTTAGATCGGTCCTGAGTCAATCTAGAAGGGTCTAGGGGCCTTTATATGGGTCTTGAGGGTCATTAGAAGGGTGTGGAGGCCTTTAGAAAGGACCTGAGGGGCTCTAGAAGGGTCTGGGGACCTTTAGAAGGGTCTTCAGGGGCTCTAGAGGGGTCTGGGGACCTTTAGAAAGGCCCTGGGGGGCATTAGAAGGGTCTGGGGGCCTTTAGAATGCACCTGAGGGGCAGTAGAAGGGTCTGGGAACCCTTATAAATGCCCTGAGGGGCATTAGAAGGGTCTGAGGGCCTTTTGAAAGGTCCTGAGGGGCATTAGAAGGGTCTTGTGGCCTTGATAAGGGTCCTGAAATGCATTAGAAGGGTCTGGGGGCTTTTAGATGGGTCCTGAGGCAATCTAGAAGGGTCTGGGGGCCTTTACATGGGTCTTGAGGGTCATTAGAAGGGTGTGGAGGCCTTTAGAAAGCCCCTGAGGGGCTCTAGAAGGGTCTGGGGGCTATTAGAAGCGTCCTGAGGGGGTCTAGAAGGGTCTGGGGGCCTTTTTAAAGGCCCTCAGGGGGATTATAAGGTTCTCGCGGACTTTAGAAAAGCCCTGAGTGGCATTAGAAGGGTCTGGGTGCCTTTAGAAATGACCTGAGGGGCATTAGAAGGGTCTGGGGGCCTTTAGAAAGGCCCTGATGGGCATTAGAAGGGTCTGGGGGCCTTTAGAATGCTCTTGAGGGGCAGTAGAAAAGTCTGGGGACCTTTATAAAGGCCCTGACGGGCATTAGAATTGTCTGGGGGACTTTAGAAGTGTCCTGAGGGGCTCTAGAATGGTCTGGGGGCCTTTATAAGGGTCCTGACGGGCTCTAGAAGGGTCTGGGAACCTTTATAAATGCCCTGAGGGGAATTAGAAGGGTCTGAGGGCCTTTAGAAAGGTCCTGAGGGGCATTAGAAGGGTCTTGTGGCCTTCATAAGGGTCCTGAAAGGCATTAGAAGGGTCTGGGGGCTTTTGGATGGGTCCTGAGGCAATCTAGAAGGGTCTGGGGGCCTTTACATGTGTCTTGAGTGTCATTAGAAGGGTGTGGAGGCATTTAGAAAGGCCCTGAAAGGCATTAGAAGGGTCTGGTGGCTTTTAGATGGGTCCTGAGGCAATCTAGAATGGTCTGGGGGCATTTACATGGGTCTTGAGGGTCATTCGAAGGGTGTGGAGGCCTTTAGAAAGGCCCTGAGGGGCTCTAGAAGGGTCTGGGGGCTATTAGAAGCGTCCTGAGGGGGTCCAGAAAGGTCTGGGGGCCTTTTTAAAGGCCCTCAGGGGGATTATAAGGGTCTCGCGGCCTTTAGAAAGGCCCTGAGTGGCATTAGAAGGGTCTGGGTTCATATAGAAAGGCCCTGAGAGGTTCTAGAAGTGTCTGGGGTACTTTAGAAAGGCCCTGAGGGGCATTAGAAGGGTCTGAGGGCCTTTAGAAAGGTCCTGAGGGGCATTAGAAGGGTCCTGTGTCCTTCATAAGGGTCCTGAGAGGCATTAGAATGGTCTGGGGGCTTTTAGATGGGTCCTGAGGGTCATTAGAAGGGTTTGGAGTCATTTAGAAAGGCCCTGAGGGGCTCTAGAAGGGTCTGGGGGCTATTAGAAGCGTCCTGAGGCAATCTAGAAGGGTCTGGGGGCCTTTACATGGGTCTTGAGGGTCATTAGAAGGGTTTGGAGTCATTTAGAAAGGTCCTGAGGGGCTCTAGAAGGGTCTGGGGGCTATTAGAAGCGTCCTGAGGCAATCTAGAAGGGTCTGGGGGCCTTTACATGGGTCTTGAGGGTCATTAGAAGCGTGTGGAGGCCTTTAGAAAGGCCCTGAGGGGCTCTAGAAGGGTCTGGGGGCTATTAGAAGCGTCCTGAGGGGGTCCAGAAGGGTCTGGGGGCCTTTTTAAAGGCCCTCAGTAGGATTATAAGGGTCTCGCGGCCTTTAGAAAGGCCCTGAGTGGCGTTACAAGGGTCTGGGTTCCTTTAGATATGTCCTGAGGGGCTCTTGAAGGTTCTGTGGGCCTTTAGAAATGTCCTGAGGGGCATTAGAAGGGTCTGGGTGCCCTTATAAAAGCCCTCAGGGGAATTAGCAGGGTCTGGGGGAATTTAGATTGGTCCTGAGGGGCTCTAGAAGGGTGTGGCGGCCTTTAGAAGGGTCTTCAGGGGCTCTAGAAGGGTCTGGGGACCTTTAGAAAGGCCCTGTGGGGCATTAGAAGGGTCTGGGGCCTTTAGAATGCTCCTGAGGGGCTCTATAAGGGTCTGGGGACCTTTATAAGTGTCCTGACTGGCTCTAGAAGGGTCTGGGAACCTTTATAAATGCCCTGAGGGGCATTAGAAGGGTCTAAGGGCCTTTAGAATGGTCCTGAGGTGCATTAGAAGGTTCTTGTGGCCTTCATAAGGGTCCTGAAAGGCATTAGAAGGGTCTGGGGGCTTTTAGATGGGTCCTGAGGCAATCTAGAAGGGTCTAGGGGCCTTTACATGGGTCTTGAGAGTCATTAGAAGGGTGTGGAGGCCTTTAGAAAGGCCCTGAGGGGCTCTAGAAGGGTCTGGGGGCCTTTAGAAGGGTCTTCAAGGGTTCTAAAAGGGTCTGGGGACCTTTAGAAAGGCCCTGTGGGGCATTAGAAGGGTCTGGGGGCCTTTAGAATGCTCCTGAGGAGCAGTAGAAGGGTCTGGGGACCTTTATAAATGTCCTGACGGGCTCTAGAAGGGTCTGGTAACCTTTATAAATGCCCTGAGGGGCATTAGAAGGGTCTAAGGGCCTTTAGAAAGGTCCTGAGGGGCATTAGAAGGTTCTTGTGGCCTTCATAAGGGTCCTGAAAGGCATTAGAAGGGTCTGGGGGCTTTTAGATCGGTCCTGAGTCAATCTAGAAGGGTCTAGGGGCCTTTATATGGGTCTTGAGGGTCATTAGAAGGGTGTGGAGGCCTTTAGAAAGGACCTGAGGGGCTCTAGAAGGGTCTGGGGACCTTTAGAAGGGTCTTCAGGGGCTCTAGAGGGGTCTGGGGACCTTTAGAAAGGCCCTGGGGGGCATTAGAAGGGTCTGGGGGCCTTTAGAATGCTCCTGAGGGGCAGTAGAAGGGTCTGGGAACCCTTATAAATGCCCTGAGGGGCATTAGAAGGGTCTGAGGGCCTTTTGAAAGGTCCTGAGGGGCATTAGAAGGGTCTTGTGGCCTTGATAAGGGTCCTGAAATGCATTAGAAGGGTCTGGGGGCTTTTAGATGGGTCCTGAGGCAATCTAGAAGGGTCTGGGGGCCTTTACATGGGTCTTGAGGGTCATTAGAAGGGTGTGGAGGCCTTTAGAAAGCCCCTGAGGGGCTCTAGAAGGGTCTGGGGGCTATTAGAAGCGTCCTGAGGGGGTCTAGAAGGGTCTGGGGGCCTTTTTAAAGGCCCTCAGGGGGATTATAAGGTTCTCGCGGACTTTAGAAAAGCCCTGAGTGGCATTAGAAGGGTCTGGGTGCCTTTAGAAATGACCTGAGGGGCATTAGAAGGGTCTGGGGGCCTTTAGAAAGGCCCTGATGGGCATTAGAAGGGTCTGGGGGCCTTTAGAATGCTCTTGAGGGGCAGTAGAAAAGTCTGGGGACCTTTATAAAGGCCCTGACGGGCATTAGAATTGTCTGGGGGACTTTAGAAGTGTCCTGAGGGGCTCTAGAATGGTCTGGGGGCCTTTATAAGGGTCCTGACGGGCTCTAGAAGGGTCTGGGAACCTTTATAAATGCCCTGAGGGGAATTAGAAGGGTCTGAGGGCCTTTAGAAAGGTCCTGAGGGGCATTAGAAGGGTCTTGTGGCCTTCATAAGGGTCCTGAAAGGCATTAGAAGGGTCTGGGGGCTTTTGGATGGGTCCTGAGGCAATCTAGAAGGGTCTGGGGGCCTTTACATGTGTCTTGAGTGTCATTAGAAGGGTGTGGAGGCATTTAGAAAGGCCCTGAAAGGCATTAGAAGGGTCTGGTGGCTTTTAGATGGGTCCTGAGGCAATCTAGAATGGTCTGGGGGCATTTACATGGGTCTTGAGGGTCATTCGAAGGGTGTGGAGGCCTTTAGAAAGGCCCTGAGGGGCTCTAGAAGGGTCTGGGGGCTATTAGAAGCGTCCTGAGGGGGTCCAGAAAGGTCTGGGGGCCTTTTTAAAGGCCCTCAGGGGGATTATAAGGGTCTCGCGGCCTTTAGAAAGGCCCTGAGTGGCATTAGAAGGGTCTGGGTTCATATAGAAAGGCCCTGAGAGGTTCTAGAAGTGTCTGGGGTACTTTAGAAAGGCCCTGAGGGGCATTAGAAGGGTCTGAGGGCCTTTAGAAAGGTCCTGAGGGGCATTAGAAGGGTCCTGTGTCCTTCATAAGGGTCCTGAGAGGCATTAGAATGGTCTGGGGGCTTTTAGATGGGTCCTGAGGGTCATTAGAAGGGTTTGGAGTCATTTAGAAAGGCCCTGAGGGGCTCTAGAAGGGTCTGGGGGCTATTAGAAGCGTCCTGAGGCAATCTAGAAGGGTCTGGGGGCCTTTACATGGGTCTTGAGGGTCATTAGAAGGGTTTGGAGTCATTTAGAAAGGCCCTGAGGGGCTCTAGAAGGGTCTGGGGGCTATTAGAAGCGTCCTGAGGCAATCTAGAAGGGTCTGGGGGCCTTTACATGGGTCTTGAGGGTCATTAGAAGCGTGTGGAGGCCTTTAGAAAGGCCCTGAGGGGCTCTAGAAGGGTCTGGGGGCTATTAGAAGCGTCCTGAGGGGGTCCAGAAGGGTCTGGGGGCCTTTTTAAAGGCCCTCAGTAGGATTATAAGGGTCTCGCGGCCTTTAGAAAGGCCCTGAGTGGCGTTACAAGGGTCTGGGTTCCTTTAGATATGTCCTGAGGGGCTCTTGAAGGTTCTGTGGGCCTTTAGAAATGTCCTGAGGGGCATTAGAAGGGTCTGGGTGCCCTTATAAAAGCCCTCAGGGGAATTAGCAGGGTCTGGGGGAATTTAGATTGGTCCTGAGGGGCTCTAGAAGGGTGTGGCGGCCTTTAGAAGGGTCTTCAGGGGCTCTAGAAGGGTCTGGGGACCTTTAGAAAGGCCCTGTGGGGCATTAGAAGGGTCTGGGGGCCTTTAGAATGCTCCTGAGGGGCTCTATAAGGGTCTGGGGACCTTTATAAGTGTCCTGACTGGCTCTAGAAGGGTCTGGGAACCTTTATAAATGCCCTGAGGGGCATTAGAAGGGTCTAAGGGCCTTTAGAATGGTCCTGAGGTGCATTAGAAGGTTCTTGTGGCCTTCATAAGGGTCCTGAAAGGCATTAGAAGGGTCTGGGGGCTTTTAGATGGGTCCTGAGGCAATCTAGAAGGGTCTAGGGGCCTTTACATGGGTCTTGAGAGTCATTAGAAGGGTGTGGAGGCCTTTAGAAAGGCCCTGAGGGGCTCTAGAAGGGTCTGGGGGCCTTTAGAAGGGTCTTCAAGGGTTCTAAAAGGGTCTGGGGACCTTTAGAAAGGCCCTGTGGGGCATTAGAAGGGTCTGGGGGCCTTTAGAATGCTCCTGAGGAGCAGTAGAAGGGTCTGGGGACCTTTATAAATGTCCTGACGGGCTCTAGAAGGGTCTGGTAACCTTTATAAATGCCCTGAGGGGCATTAGAAGGGTCTAAGGGCCTTTAGAAAGGTCCTGAGGGGCATTAGAAGGTTCTTGTGGCCTTCATAAGGGTCCTGAAAGGCATTAGAAGGGTCTGGGGGCTTTTAGATCGGTCCTGAGTCAATCTAGAAGGGTCTAGGGGCCTTTATATGGGTCTTGAGGGTCATTAGAAGGGTGTGGAGGCCTTTAGAAAGGACCTGAGGGGCTCTAGAAGGGTCTGGGGACCTTTAGAAGGGTCTTCAGGGGCTCTAGAGGGGTCTGGGGACCTTTAGAAAGGCCCTGGGGGGCATTAGAAGGGTCTGGGGGCCTTTAGAATGCTCCTGAGGGGCAGTAGAAGGGTCTGGGAACCCTTATAAATGCCCTGAGGGGCATTAGAAGGGTCTGAGGGCCTTTTGAAAGGTCCTGAGGGGCATTAGAAGGGTCTTGTGGCCTTGATAAGGGTCCTGAAATGCATTAGAAGGGTCTGGGGGCTTTTAGATGGGTCCTGAGGCAATCTAGAAGGGTCTGGGGGCCTTTACATGGGTCTTGAGGGTCATTAGAAGGGTGTGGAGGCCTTTAGAAAGCCCCTGAGGGGCTCTAGAAGGGTCTGGGGGCTATTAGAAGCGTCCTGAGGGGGTCTAGAAGGGTCTGGGGGCCTTTTTAAAGGCCCTCAGGGGGATTATAAGGTTCTCGCGGACTTTAGAAAAGCCCTGAGTGGCATTAGAAGGGTCTGGGTGCCTTTAGAAATGACCTGAGGGGCATTAGAAGGGTCTGGGGGCCTTTAGAAAGGCCCTGATGGGCATTAGAAGGGTCTGGGGGCCTTTAGAATGGTCCTGAGTGGGTCTAGAAGGGTCTGGAGGCATTTAAAACTGTCCTGAGAGGCTCTAGAAGGGTCTGGGTGCCTTTATAAGGGTCCTGAGGGGCATTAGAAGGGTCTGGGTGCCCTTATAAAAGCACTGAAAGTAATTAGCAGGGTCTGGGTGCCTTTAGAAGGGACCTGAGGGGCTCTATAAGGGTCTGGCGGCCTTTATAAGGGTCTTCAGGGGCTCTAGAAGCGTCTGGGGACCTTTAGAAAGGCCCTGTGGGGCATTAGAAGGGTCTGGGTACCTTTAGAATGCTCCTGAGGGGCAGTAGAAGGGTCTGGGGACCTTTATAAGGCCTTGACGGGCATGAGAATGGTCTGCGGGCCTTTAGAAGTGTCCTGAGGGGCTCTAGAATGGTCTGGTGGCCTTTATAATGGTCCTGACATGCTCTAGAAGGGTCTGGGAACCTTTATAAATGCCCTAAGGGGCATTAGAAGGGTCTGAGGGCCTTTAGAAAAGTCCTGAGGGGCATTAGAAGGGTCTGGGGGCCTTTAGAATGGTCCTGAGGGGGTCTAGAAGGGTCTGGAGGCATTTAAAACTGCCTTGAGAGGCTATAGAAGGGTCTGGGTGCCTTTATAAGGGTCCTGAGGGGCATTAGAAGGGTCTGGGTGCCCTTATAAAAGCCCTGAGGAGAATTAGCAGGGTCTGGGGGACTTTAGAAGGGTCCTTAGGGGCTCTATAAGGGTCTGGGGGCCTTTAGAAGGGTCTTGAGGGGCTCTAGAAGGGTCTGGGGACCTTTAGAAAGGCCCTGTGTGGCATTAGAAGGGTCTGGGGGCCTTTAGAAGGGTCTTCAGGGGCTCTAGAAGGGTCTGGGGACCTTTAGAAAGGCCCTGTGAGGCATTAGAAGGGTCTGGGGGCCTTTAGAAAGGTCCTGAGGGGCATTAGAAGGGTCTTGTTGCCTTCATAAGGGTCCTGGAAGGCATTAGAAGGGTCTGGGGGCTTTTAGATGGGTCCTGAGGCAATCTAGAAGGGTCTGGGGGCCTTTACATGGGTCCTGAGCATCATTAGAAGGGTGTGGAGGCCTTTAGAAAGGCCCTGAAATGCATTAGAAGGGTCTGGGGGCTTTTAGATGGGTCCTGAGGCAATCTAGAAGGGTCTGGGGGCCTTTACATGGGTCTTGAGGGTCATTAGAAGGGTGTGGAAGCCTTTAGAAAGGCCCTGAGGAGCTCTAGAAGGGTCTGGGGGCTATTAGAAGCGTCCTGAAGGGGTCCAGAAGGGTCTGGGGGCCTTTTTAAAGGCCCTCAGGGGGATTATAAGGGTCTCGCGGCCTTTAGAAAGGCCCTGAGTGGCATTAGAAGGGTCTGGGTGCCTTTAGAAATGACGTGAGGGGCATTACAAAAGTATGGGGGCCTTTAGAAAGGCCCTGAGGGGCATTAGAAGGGTCTGGGGGCCTTTAGAATGGTCCTCAGGAGGGTCTAGAAGGGTCTGGAGGCATTTAAAACTGTCCTGAGAGGTTCTAGAAGGGTCTGGGTGCCTTTATAAGGGTCCTGAGGGGCATTATAAGGGTCTGGGTGCCCTTATAAAAGCCCTGAGGGCAATTAGCAGGGTCTGGGGGACTTTAGAAGGGTCCTGAGGGGCTCTATAAGGGTCTGGGGGCCTTTAGAAGGGTCTTCAGGGGCTCTAGAAGGGTCTGGGGACCTTTAGAAAGGCCCTGTGAGGCATTAGAAGGGTCTGGGGGCCTTTAGAATGCTCCTGAGGGGCAGTAGAAGGGTCTGGGGACCTTTATAAAGGCCCTGACGGGAATTAGAATGGTCTGCGGGCCTTCAGAAGTGTCCTGAGGGGCTCTAGAATGGTCTGGGGGCCTTTATAAGGGTCCTGACGGGCTCTAGAAGGGTCTGGGAACATTTATAAATGCCCTGAGGGGCATTAGAAGGGTCTGAGGGCCTTTAGAAAGGTCCTGAGGGGCATTAGAAGGGTCTTGTGGCCTTAATAAGGGTCCTGAAAGGCATTAGAAGGGTCTGGGGGCTTTTAGATGGGTCCTGAGGCAATCTAGAAGGGTCTAGGGGCCTTTACATGGGTCTTGAGGGGCATTAGAAGGGTCTGAGGGCCTTTAGAAGGGTCCTTAGGGGCATTAGAAGGGTCTGGGGGCTTTTAGATTGGTCCTGAGGCAATCTAGAAGGGTCTAGGGGCCTTTACATGGGTCTTGTGGGTCATTAGAAGGGTGTTGAGGCCTTTAGAAAGGCGCTGAGGGGCTCTAGAAGGGTCTGGGGGCTATTAGAAGCGTCCTGAGGGGGTCCAGAAGGGTCTGGGGGCCTTTTTAAAGGTCCTCAGTGGGATTATAAGGGTCTCGCGGCTTTTAGAAAGGCCCTGAGTGGCATTACAAGGGTCTGGGGTCATATAGAAAGGCCCTGAGAGGTTCTAGAAGTGTCTGGGGTACTTTAGAAATGCCCTGAGGGGCATTAGAAGGGTCTGGGGGCCTTTAGAATGGTCCTGAGGGGTTTTAGAAGGGTCTGGAGGCATTTAAAGCTGTCCTGAGAGGCTCTAGAAGGGTCTGGGTGCCTTTATAAGGGTCCTGAGGGGCTTTAGAAGGGTCTGGGTGCCCTTATAAAAGCCCTGAGGGGAATTAGCAGGGTCTGGGGGACTTTAGAAGGGTCCTGAGGGGCTCTATAAGGGTCTGGGGGCCCTTAGAAGGGTCTTCAGGGGCTCTAGAAGGGTCTGGGGACCTTTAGAAAGGCCCTGTGGGGCATTAGAAGGGTCTGGGGGCCTTTAGAATGCTCCTGAGGGGCTCTATAAGGGTCTGGGGACCTTTATAAGTGTCCTGACTGGCTCTAGAAGGGTCTGGGAACCTTTATAAATGCCCTGAGGGGCATTACAAGAGTCTAAGGGCCTTTAGAATGGTCCTGAGGGGCATTAGAAGGTTCTTGTGGCCTTCATAAGGGTCCTGAAAGGCATTAGAAGGGTCTGGGGGCTTTTAGATGGGTCCTGAGGCAATCTAGAAGGGTCTAGGGGCCTTTACATGGGTCTTGAGAGTCATTAGAAGGGTGTGGAGGCCTTTAGAAAAGCCCTGAGGAGCTCTAGAAGGGTCTGTGGTCCTTTAGAAGGGTCTTCAGGGGCTCTAGAAGGGTCTGGGGACCTTTAGAAAGGCCCTGTGGGGCATTAGAAGGGTCTGGGGGCCTTTAGAATGCTCCTGAGGGGCAGTAGAAGGGTCTGGGGACCTTTATAAGTGTCCTGACGTGCTCTAGAAGGGTCTGGGAACCTTTATAAATGCCCTGAGGGGCATTAGAAGGGTCTAAGGGCCTTTAGAAAGATCCTGAGGGGCATTAGAAGGGTCTTGTGGCCTTCATAAGGGTCCTGGAAGGCATTAGAAGGGTCTGGGGGCTTTTAGATGGGTCCTTAGGCAATCTAGAAGGGTCTAGGGGCCTTTACATGGGTCTTGAGGGTCATTAGAAGGGTGTGGAGGCCTTTAGAAAGGCCCTGAAAGGCATTAGAACCGTCTGGGGGCTTTTATATGGGTCCTGAGGCAATCTAGAAGGGTCTGGGGGCCTTTACATGGGTCCTGAGCATCATTAGAAGGGTGTGGAGGCCTTTAGAAAGGCCCTGAGGGGCTCTAGAAGGGTCTGGGGGCCTTTAGAAGGGTCTTCAGGGGCTCTAGAACGGTCTGGGGACCTTTAGAAAGGCCCTGTGGGGCATTAGAAGGGTCTGGGGGCCTTTAGAATGCTCCTGAGGGGCAGTAGAAGGGTCTGGGAACCTTTATAAATGCCCTGAGGGGCATTAGAAGGGTCTGAGGGCCTTTAGAAAGGTCCTGAGGGGCATTAGAAGGGTCTTGTGGCCTTCATAAGGGTCCTGAAAGGCATTAGAAGGGTCTGGGGGCTTTTAGATGGGTCCTGAGGCAATCTAGAAGGGTCTAGGGGCCTTTACATGGGTCTCGAGGGTCATTAGAAGGGTGTGGATGCCTTTCGAAAGGCCCTGAAAGGCATTAGAAGGATCTGGGGGCTATTAGAAGCGTCCTGAGGGGGTCCAGAAGGGTCTGGGGGCCTTTTTAAAGGCCCTCAGGGGGATTATAAGGGTCTCGCGGACTTTAGAAAAGCCCTGAGTGGCATTAGAAGGGTCTGGGTGCCTTTAGAAATGACGTGAGGGGCATTACAAAAGTATGGGGGCCTTTAGAAAGGCCCTGAGGGGCATTAGAAGGGTCTGGGGCTTTAGAATGGTCCTCAGGAGGGTCTAGAAGGGTCTGGAGGCATTTAAAACTGTCCTGAGAGGCTCTAGAAGGGTCTGGGTGCCTTTATAAGGGTCCTGAGGGGCATTAGAAGGGTCTGAGTGCCCTTATAAAAGCCCTGAGGGCAATTAGCGGGGTCTGGGGGACTTTAGAAGGGTCCTGAGGGGCTCTATAAGGGTCTGGGGGCCTTTAGGGGCTCTAGAAGGGTCTGGGGACCTTTAGAAAGGCCCTGTGAGGCATTAGAAGGGTCTGGGGGCCTTTAGAATGCTCCTGAGGGGCAGTAGAAGGGTCTGGGGACCTTTATAAAGGCCCTGACGGGCATTAGAATGGTCTGCGGGCCTTTAGAAGTGTTCTGAGGTGCACTAGAATGGTCTGGGGGCCTTTATAAGGGTCCTGACGGGCTCTAGAAGGGTCTGGGAACCTTTATAAATGCCCTGAGGGGCATTAGAAGGGTCTGAGGGCCTTTAGAAAAGTCCTGAGGGGCATTAGAAGGGTCTTGTGGCCTTCATAAGGGTCCTGAAAGGCATTAGAAAGGTCTGGGGGCTTTTAGATGGCTATTGAGGCAATCTAGAAGGGTCTAGGGGCCTTTACATGGGTCTTGAGGGTCATTAGAAGGGTGTGGAGGCCTTTAGAAAAGCCCTGAAAGGCATTAGAAGGGTCTGGGGGCTTTTAGATGGGTCCTCAGGCAATCTAGAAGGGTCTGGGGGCCTTTACATGGGTCTTGAGGGTCATTAGAAGGGTGTGGAGGCCTTTAGAAAGGCCCTGAGGGGCTCTAGAAGGGTCTGGGGGCTATTAGAAGCGTCCTGAGGGGGTCCAGAATGGTCTGGGGGCCTTTAGAAATGACCTGAGGGGCATTAGAAGGGTATGGGGGCCTTTAGAAAGGCCCTGAGGGGCATTAGAAGGGTCTGAGGGCCTTTAGAATGGTCCTGAGGGGGTCTAGAAGGGTCTGGAGGCATTTAAAACTGTCCTGAGAGGCTCTAGAAGGGTCTGGGTGACTTTATAAGGGTCCTGAGGGTCATTAGAAGGGTCTGGGTGCCCTTATGAAAGCCCTGAGGGGAATTAGCAGGGACTGGGAGACTTTAGAAGGGTCCTGTGGGGCTCTATAAGGGTCTGGGGGCCTTTAGAAGGGTCTTCAGGGGCTCTAGAAGGTTCTGGGGACCTTTAGAAAGGCCCTGTGGGGCATTAGAAGGGTCTGGGGTCCTTTAGAATGCTCCTGAGGGGCAGTAGAAGGGTCTGGGGACCTTTATAAATGCCCTGAGGGGCATTAGAAGGGTCTGAGGGCCTTTAGAAAGGTCCTGAGGGGCATTAGAAGGGTCTTGTGGCCTTCATAAGGGTCCTGAAAGGCATTAGAAGGGTCTGGGGGCTTTTAGATGGGTCCTGAGGCAATCTAGAAGGGTCTAGGGGCCTTTACATGGGTCTTGAGGGTCATTAGAAGGGTGTGGATGCCTTTCGAAAGGCGCTGAGGGGCTCTAGAAGGGTCTGGGGGCTATTAGAAGCGTCCTGAGGGGGTCCAGAAGGGTCTGGGGGCCTTTTTAAAGGCCCTCAGGGGGATTATAAGGGTCTCGCGGCTTTTAGAAAGGCCCTGAGTGGCATTACAAGGGCCTGGGGTCATATAGAAAGGCCCTGAGAGGTTCTAGAAGTGTGTGGGGTACTTTAGAAAGGCCCTGAGGGGCATTAGAAGGGTCTGGGGTCCTTTAGAATGGTCCTGAGGGGTTCTAGAATGGTCTGGAGGCATATAAAACTGTCCTGAGAGGCTCTAGAAGGGTCTGGGTGCCTTTATAAGGGTCCTGAGGAGCTTTAGAAGGGTCTGGGTGCCCTTATAAAAGCACTGAAAGGAATTAGCAGGGTCTGGGGGACTTTAGAAGTGTCCTGAGGGGCTCTATAAGGGTCTGGGGGCCCTTAGAAGGGTCTTCAGGGGCTCTAGAGGGGTCTGGGGACCTTTAGAAAGGCCCTGTGGGGCATTAGAAGGGTCTGGGGGCCTTTAGAATGCTCCTGAGGGGCAGTAGAAGGGTCTGGGGACCTTTATAAGTGTCCTGACTGGCTCTAGAAGGGTCTGGGAACCTTTATAAATGCCCTGAGGGGCATTAGAAGGGTCTGAGGGCCTTTAGAATGCTCCTGAGGGGCAGTAGAAGGGTCTTGTGGCCTTCATAATGGTCCTGAAAGGCATTAGAAGGCTCTGGGGGCTTTTAGATGGGTCCTGAGGCAATCTAGAAGGGTCTAGGGGCCTTTACATGGGTCTTGAGAGTCATTAGAAGGGTGTGGAGGCCTTTAGACAGGCCCTGAGGGGCTCTAGAAGGGTCTGGGGGCCTTTAGAAGGGTCTTCAGGGGCTATAGAGGGGTCTGGGGGCCTTTAGAAAGGCCCTGATGGGCATTAGAAGGGTCTGGGGGCCTTTAGAATGCTCCTGAGGGGCAGTAGAAGGGTCTGGGGACCTTTCTAAATGCCCTGAGTGGCATTAGAAGGGTCTGAGGGCCTTTATAAAGGTCCTGAGGGGTATTAGAAGGGTCTTGTAGCCTTCATAAGGGTCCTGAAAGGCATTAGAAGGGTCTGGGGCTTTTAGATGGGTCCTGAGGCAATCTAGAAGGGTCTAGGGGCCTTTACATGGGTCTTGAGGGTCATTAGAAGGGTGTGGAGGCCTTTAGAAAGGCCCTGAAAGGCATTAGAAGGGTGTGGGGGCTTTTAGATGGGTCCTGAGGCAATCTAGAAGGGTCTAGGGGCCTTTACATGGGTCTTGAGTGTCCTTAGAAGGGTGTGGAGGCCTTTAGAAAGGCCCTGAGGGGCTCTAGAAGGGTCTGGGGGCTATTAGAAGCGTCCTGAGGGGGTCCTGAAGGGTCTGGGGGCCTTTTTAAAGGCCCTCAGGGGGATTATAAGGGTCTCGCGGCCTTTAGAAAGGCCCTGAGTGGCATTAGAAGGGTCTGGGTGCCTTTAGAAATGACCTGAGGGGCATTAGAAGGGTATGGGGGCATTTAGAAAGGCCCTGTGGGGCATTAGATGGGTCTGGGGGCCTTTAGAATGGTCCTGAGGGGGTCTAGAAGGGTCTGGAGGCATTTAAAACTGTCCTGAGAAGCTCTAGAAGGGTCTGGGTGCCTTTATAAGGGTCCTGAGGGGCATTAGAAGGGTCTTGTGGCCTTCATAAGGGTCCTGAAAGGCACTAGAAGGGTCTGGGGGCTTTTAGATGTGTCCTGAGGCAATCTAGAAGGGTCTAGGGGCCTTTACATGGGTCTTGAGGGTCATTAGAAGGGTGTGGAGGCCTTTAGAAAGGCCCTGAGGTGCTCTAGAAGGGTCTGGGGGCGATTAGAAGCATCCTGAGGGGGTCCAGAAGGGTCTGGGGGCCTTTAGAAATGTCCTGAGGGGCATTAGAAGGGTATGGGGGCCTTTAGAAAAGCCCTGTTGGGCATTACAAGGGCCTGGGGTCATATAGAAAGGCCCTGAGAGGTTCTAGAAGTGTCTGGGGTACTTTAGAAAGCCCCTGAGGGGCATTAGAAGGGTCTGGGGGCCTTTACAATGGTCCTGAGGCGCATTAGAAGGGTCTTGTGGCCTTCATAAGGGTCCTGAAAGGCATTAGAAGGGTCTGGGGGCCTTTATAAGGGCCCTGATGGGAATTAGACGGGTCTGAGGGCCTTTACAAAGGTCCTGAGGGGCATTAGAAGGGTCTTGTGTCCTTCATAATGGTCCTGAAAGGCATTAGAAGGGTCTGGGGGCTTTTAGATGGGTCCTGAGGCAATCTAGAAGGGTCTAGAGGCCTTTACATGGGTCTTGAGTGTCATTACAAGGGTGTGGAGGCCTTTAGAAAGGCCCTGAAAGGTATTAGACGGGTCTGGGGGCTTTTAGATGGGTCCTGAGGCAATCTAGAAGGGTCTGGGGGCCTTTACATGGGTCTTGAGGGTCATTAGAAGGGTGTGGATGCCTTTAGAAAGGCCCTGAGGTGCTCTAGAAGGGTCTGGGGGCGATTAGAAGCATCCTGAGGGGGTCCAGAAGGGTCTGGGGGCCTTTTTAAAGGCCCTCAGGGGGATTATATAGGTCTCGCGGCCTTTAGAATGGCCCTGAGTGGCATTACAAGGGTCTGGGTGCTTTTAGAAATGTCCTCAGGTACTCTAGAAGGTTCTGGGGGCCTTTAGAAATGTCCTGAGGGGCATTAGAAGGGTCTGGGTGCCCTTATATCAGCCCTGAGGGGAATTAACAGTGTCTGGGGGACTTTAGAAGGGTCCTGAGGGGCTCTATAATGGTCTGGGGGCCTTTAGAAGGGTCTTCAGGGGCTCTAGAAGGGTCTGGGGACCTTTAGAAAGGCCCTGTGGGGCATTAGAAGGGTCTGGGGGCCTTTAGAATGCTCCTGAGGGGCAGTAGAAGGGTCTGGGGACCTTTATAAAGGTCCTGACGGGCATTAGAATGGTCTGCGGGCCTTTAGAAGTGTTCTGAGGTGCACTAGAATGGTCTGGGGGCCTTTATAAGGGTCCTGACAGGCTCTAGAAGGGTCTGGGAACCTTTATAAATGCCCTGAGGGGCATTAGAAGGGTCTGAGGGCCTTTAGAAAGGTCCTGAGGGGCATTAGAAGGGCCTTGTGGCCTTCATAAGGGTCCTGAAAGGCATTAGAAGGGTCTGGGGGCTTTTAGATGGATCCTGAGGCAATCTAGAAGGGTCTGGGGGCCTTTACATGGGTCTTGAGGGTCATTAGAAGGGTGTGGAGGCCTTTAGAAAGGCCCTGAAAGGCATTAGAAGGGTCTGGGGGCTATTAGAAGCGTCCTGAGGGGGTCCAGAAGGGTCTGGGGGCCTTTTTAAAGGCCCTCAGGGGGATTATAAGGGTCTCGCGGCCTTTAGAAAAGCCCTGAGTGGCATTAGAAGGGTCTGGGTGCCTTTAGAAATGTCCTGAGGGGCTCTAGAAGGGTCTGGGGGCCTTTAGAAATGTCCTGAGGGGCATTAGAAGGGTATGGGGGCCTTTAGAAAAGCCCTGAGTGGCATTAGAAGGGTCTGGGGTCATATAGAAAGGCCCTGAGAGGTTCTAGAAGTGTCTGGGGTACTTTAGAAAGGCCCTGAGGGGCATTAGAAGGGTCTGGGGTCCTTTAGAAGGGCCCTGAGGGGCATTAGAAGGATCTCAGGGCCTTTAGAAAGGTCCTGAGGGGCATTAGTAGGGTCTTGTGGCCTTCATAAGGGTCCTGAAAGGCATTAGAAGGGTCTGGGGGCTTTTAGATGTGTCCTGAGGCAATCTAGAAGGGTCTAGAGGCCTTTACATGGGTCTTGAGGGTCATTAGAAGGGTGTGGAGGCCTTTAGAAAGGCCCTGAGGGGCTCTAGAATGGTCTGGGGGCTATTAGAAGCGTCCTGAGGGGGTCCAGAAGGGTCTGGGGGCCTTTTTAAAGGCCCTCAGGGGGATTATAAGGGTCTCGCGGCATTTAGAAAGGCCTTGAGTGGCATTAGAAGGGTCTGGGTGCCTTTAGAAATGTCCTGAGGGGCTCTAGAAGGGTCTGGGGGCCTTTAGAAATGTCCTGAGGGGCATTAGAAGGGTCCGGGGGCCTTTAGAATGCTCCTGAGGGGCAGTAGAACGGTCTTGGGACCTTTAGAAAGGCCCTGACGGGCATTAGAATGGTCTGCGGGCCTTTACAAGTGTCCTGAGGTGCTCTAGAATGGTCTGGGGGCCTTTATAAGGGTCCTGACAGGCTCTAGAAGGGTCTGGGAACCTTTATAAATGCCCTGAGGGGCACTAGAAGGGTCTGAGGGCCTTTAGAAAGGTCCTGAGGGGCATTAGAAGGGTCTTGTGGCCTTCATAAGGGTCCTGAAAGGCATTAGAAGGGTCTGGGGGCTTTTAGATGGGTCCTGAGGCAATCTAGAAGGGTCTAGGGGCCTTTACATGGGTCTTGAGGGTCATTAGAAGGGTGTGGAGGCCTTTAGAAAGGCCCTGAAAGGCATTAGAAGGGTGTGGGGGCTTTTAGATGGGTCCTGAGGCAATCTAGAAGGGTCTAGGGGCCTTTACATGGGTCTTGAGTGTCCTTAGAAGGGTGTGGAGGCCTTTAGAAAGGCCCTGAGGGGCTCTAGAAGGGTCTGGGGGCTATTAGAAGCGTCCTGAGGGGGTCCTGAAGGGTCTGGGGGCCTTTTTAAAGGCCCTCAGGGGGATTATAAGGGTCTCGCGGCCTTTAGAAAGGCCCTGAGTGGCATTAGAAGGGTCTGGGTGCCTTTAGAAATGACCTGAGGGGCATTAGAAGGGTATGGGGGCATTTAGAAAGGCCCTGTGGGGCATTAGATGGGTCTGGGGGCCTTTCGAATGGTCCTGAGGGGGTCTAGAAGGGTCTGGAGGCATTTAAAACTGTCCTGAGAAGCTCTAGAAGGGTCTGGGTGCCTTTATAAGGGTCCTGAGGGGCATTAGAAGGGTCTTGTGGCCTTCATAAGGGTCCTGAAAGGCACTAGAAGGGTCTGGGGGCTTTTAGATGTGTCCTGAGGCAATCTAGAAGGGTCTAGGGGCCTTTACATGGGTCTTGAGGGTCATTAGAAGGGTGTGGAGGCCTTTAGAAAGGCCCTGAGGTGCTCTAGAAGGGTCTGGGGGCGATTAGAAGCATCCTGAGGGGGTCCAGAAGGGTCTGGGGGCCTTTAGAAATGTCCTGAGGGGCATTAGAAGGGTATGGGGGCCTTTAGAAAAGCCCTGTTGGGCATTACAAGGGCCTGGGGTCATATAGAAAGGCCCTGAGAGGTTCTAGAAGTGTCTGGGGTACTTTAGAAAGCCCCTGAGGGGCATTAGAAGGGTCTGGGGGCCTTTACAATGGTCCTGAGGCGCATTAGAAGGGTCTTGTGGCCTTCATAAGGGTCCTGAAAGGCATTAGAAGGGTCTGGGGGCCTTTATAAGGGCCCTGATGGGAATTAGACGGGTCTGAGGGCCTTTACAAAGGTCCTGAGGGGCATTAGAAGGGTCTTGTGTCCTTCATAATGGTCCTGAAAGGCATTAGAAGGGTCTGGGGGCTTTTAGATGGGTCCTGAGGCAATCTAGAAGGGTCTAGAGGCCTTTACATGGGTCTTGAGTGTCATTACAAGGGTGTGGAGGCCTTTAGAAAGGCCCTGAAAGGCATTAGACGGGTCTGGGGGCTTTTAGATGGGTCCTGAGGCAATCTAGAAGGGTCTGGGGGCCTTTACATGGGTCTTGAGGGTCATTAGAAGGGTGTGGATGCCTTTAGAAAGGCCCTGAGGTGCTCTAGAAGGGTCTGGGGGCGATTAGAAGCATCCTGAGGGGGTCCAGAAGGGTCTGGGGGCCTTTTTAAAGGCCCTCAGGGGGATTATAAGGGTCTCGCGGCCTTTAGAATGGCCCTGAGTGGCATTACAAGGGTCTGGGTGCTTTTAGAAATGTCCTCAGGTACTCTAGAAGGTTCTGGGGGCCTTTAGAAATGTCCTGAGGGGCATTAGAAGGGTCTGGGTGCCCTTATATCAGCCCTGAGGGGAATTAACAGTGTCTGGGGACTTTAGAAGGGTCCTGAGGGGCTCTATAATGGTCTGGGGGCCTTTAGAAGGGTCTTCAGGGGCTCTAGAAGGGTCTGGGGACCTTTAGAAAGGCCCTGTGGGGCATTAGAAGGGTCTGGGGGCCTTTAGAATGCTCCTGAGGGGCAGTAGAAGGGTCTGGGGACCTTTATAAAGGTCCTGACGGGCATTAGAATGGTCTGCGGGCCTTTAGAAGTGTTCTGAGGTGCACTAGAATGGTCTGGGGGCCTTTATAAGGGTCCTGACAGGCTCTAGAAGGGTCTGGGAACCTTTATAAATGCCCTGAGGGGCATTAGAAGGGTCTGAGGGCCTTTAGAAAGGTCCTGAGGGGCATTAGAAGGGCCTTGTGGCCTTCATAAGGGTCCTGAAAGGCATTAGAAGGGTCTGGGGGCTTTTAGATGGATCCTGAGGCAATCTAGAAGGGTCTGGGGGCCTTTACATGGGTCTTGAGGGTCATTAGAAGGGTGTGGAGGCCTTTAGAAAGGCCCTGAAAGGCATTAGAAGGGTCTGGGGGCTATTAGAAGCGTCCTGAGGGGGTCCAGAAGGGTCTGGGGGCCTTTTTAAAGGCCCTCAGGGGGATTATAAGGGTCTCGCGGCCTTTAGAAAAGCCCTGAGTGGCATTAGAAGGGTCTGGGTGCCTTTAGAAATGTCCTGAGGGGCTCTAGAAGGGTCTGGGGGCCTTTAGAAATGTCCTGAGGGGCATTAGAAGGGTATGGGGGCCTTTAGAAAAGCCCTGAGTGGCATTAGAAGGGTCTGGGGTCATATAGAAAGGCCCTGAGAGGTTCTAGAAGTGTCTGGGGTACTTTAGAAAGGCCCTGAGGGGCATTAGAAGGGTCTGGGGTCCTTTAGAAGGGCCCTGAGGGGCATTAGAAGGATCTCAGGGCCTTTAGAAAGGTCCTGAGGGGCATTAGTAGGGTCTTGTGGCCTTCATAAGGGTCCTGAAAGGCATTAGAAGGGTCTGGGGGCTTTTAGATGGGTCCTGAGGCAATCTAGAAGGGTCTAGAGGCCTTTACATGGGTCTTGAGGGTCATTAGAAGGGTGTGGAGGCCTTTAGAAAGGCCCTGAGGGGCTCTAGAATGGTCTGGGGGCTATTAGAAGCGTCCTGAGGGGGTCCAGAAGGGTCTGGGGGCCTTTTTAAAGGCCCTCAGGGGGATTATAAGGGTCTCGCGGCATTTAGAAAGGCCTTGAGTGGCATTAGAAGGGTCTGGGTGCCTTTAGAAATGTCCTGAGGGGCTCTAGAAGGGTCTGGGGGCCTTTAGAAATGTCCTGAGGGGCATTAGAAGGGTCTGGGGGCCTTTAGAATGCTCCTGAGGGGCAGTAGAACGGTCTTGGGACCTTTAGAAAGGCCCTGACGGGCATTAGAATGGTCTGCGGGCCTTTACAAGTGTCCTGAGGTGCTCTAGAATGGTCTGGGGGCCTTTATAAGGGTCCTGACAGGCTCTAGAAGGGTCTGGGAACCTTTATAAATGCCCTGAGGGGCACTAGAAGGGTCTGAGGGCCTTTAGAAAGGTCCTGAGGGGCATTAGAAGGGTCTTGTGGCCTTCATAAGGGTCCTGAAAGGCATTAGAAGGGTCTGGGGGCTTTTAGATGGGTCCTGAGGCAATCTAGAAGGGTCTAGGGGCCTTTACATGGGTCTTGAGGGTCATTAGAATGGTGTGGAGGCCTTTAGAATGGCCCTGAAAGGAATTAGAAGGGTCTGGGGGCTTTTAGAAGCGTCCAGAGGCAATCTAGAAGGGTCTGGGTGCCTTTACATGGGTCTTGAGGGTCATTAGAAGGGTGTGGAGGCCTTTAGAAAGGCCCTGAAATGCATTAGAAGGGTCTGGGGGCCTTTAGAAGGGCCCTGAGGGGCATTAGAAGGGTCTGAGGGCCTTTAGAAAGGTCCTGAGGGGCATTACAATGGTCTTGTGGCCTTCATAAGGGTCCTGAAAGGCATTAGAAGGGTCTGGGGGCTTTTAGATGGGTCCTGAGGCAATCTAGAAGGGTCTAGAGGCCTTTACATGGGTCTTGAGGGTCATTAGAAGGGTGTGGAGGCCTTTAGAAAGGCCCTGAGGGGCTCTAGAAGGGTCTGGGGGCTATTAGAAGCATCCTGAGGGGGTCCAGAAGGGTCTGGGGGCCTTTTTAAAGGCCCTCAGCAGGATTATAAGGGTCTCGCGGCCTTTAGAAAGGCCCTGAGTGGCATTAGAATGGTCTGGGTGCCTTTAGAAATGCCCTGAGGGGCTCTAGAAGGGTCTGAGGGCCTTTAGAAATGTCCTCAGGGGAATTAAAAGGATATGGGGGCCTTTAGAAAAGCCCTGAGGGGCATTACAAGGGTCTGGGGTCATATAGAAAGGCCCTGAGAGGTTCTAGAAGTGTCTGGGGTACTTTAGAAAGGCCCTGAGGGGCATTAGAATGGTCTGGGGGCCTTTAGAAGGCTCCTGAGGGGCATTAGAAGGGTCTGGGGGCCTTTAGAATGGTCCTGAGGGGGTCTAGAAGGGTCTGGAGGCATTTAAAACTGTCCTGAGAGGCTCTAGAAGGGTCTGGGTGCCTTTATAAAGGTCCTGAAGGGCATTAGAAGGGTCTGGGTGCCTTTATAAAAGCCCTGAGGGGAACTAGCATTGTCTGGGGGACTTTAGAAGGGTCCTGAGGGGCTCTATAATGGTCTGGGGGCCTTTAGAAGGGTCTTCAGGGGCTCTAGAAGGGTCTGGGGACCTTTAGAAAGGCCCTGTGGGGCATTAGAAGGGTCTGGGGGCCTTTAGAATGCTCCTGAGGGGCAGTAGAAGGGTCTGGGGACCTTTATAAAGGTCCTGACGGGCATTAGAATGGTCTGCGGGCCTTTAGAAGTGTTCTGAGGTGCACTAGAATGGTCTGGGGGCCTTTATAAGGGTCCTGACAGGCTCTAGAAGGGTCTGGGAACCTTTATAAATGCCCTGAGGGGCATTAGAAGGGTCTGAGGGCCTTTAGAAAGGTCCTGAGGGGCATTAGAAGGGCCTTGTGGCCTTCATAAGGGTCCTGAAAGGCATTAGAAGGGTCTGGGGGCTTTTAGATGGATCCTGAGGCAATCTAGAAGGGTCTGGGGGCCTTTACATGGGTCTTGAGGGTCATTAGAAGGGTGTGGAGGCCTTTAGAAAGGCCCTGAAAGGCATTAGAAGGGTCTGGGGGCTATTAGAAGCGTCCTGAGGGGGTCCAGAAGGGTCTGGGGGCCTTTTTAAAGGCCCTCAGGGGGATTATAAGGGTCTCGCGGCCTTTAGAAAAGCCCTGAGTGGCATTAGAAGGGTCTGGGTGCCTTTAGAAATGTCCTGAGGGGCTCTAGAAGGGTCTGGGGGCCTTTAGAAATGTCCTGAGGGGCATTAGAAGGGTATGGGGGCCTTTAGAAAAGCCCTGAGTGGCATTAGAAGGGTCTGGGGTCATATAGAAAGGCCCTGAGAGGTTCTAGAAGTGTCTGGGGTACTTTAGAAAGGCCCTGAGGGGCATTAGAAGGGTCTGGGGTCCTTTAGAAGGGCCCTGAGGGGCATTAGAAGGATCTCAGGGCCTTTAGAAAGGTCCTGAGGGGCATTAGTAGGGTCTTGTGGCCTTCATAAGGGTCCTGAAAGGCATTAGAAGGGTCTGGGGGCTTTTAGATGGGTCCTGAGGCAATCTAGAAGGGTCTAGAGGCCTTTACATGGGTCTTGAGGGTCATTAGAAGGGTGTGGAGGCCTTTAGAAAGGCCCTGAGGGGCTCTAGAATGGTCTGGGGGCTATTAGAAGCGTCCTGAGGGGGTCCAGAAGGGTCTGGGGGCCTTTTTAAAGGCCCTCAGGGGGATTATAAGGGTCTCGCGGCATTTAGAAAGGCCTTGAGTGGCATTAGAAGGGTCTGGGTGCCTTTAGAAATGTCCTGAGGGGCTCTAGAAGGGTCTGGGGGCCTTTAGAAATGTCCTGAGGTGCATTAGAAGGGTCTGGGGGCCTTTAGAATGCTCCTGAGGGGCAGTAGAACGGTCTTGGGACCTTTAGAAAGGCCCTGACGGGCATTAGAATGGTCTGCGGGCCTTTACAAGTGTCCTGAGGTGCTCTAGAATGGTCTGGGGGCCTTTATAAGGGTCCTGACAGGCTCTAGAAGGGTCTGGGAACCTTTATAAATGCCCTGAGGGGCACTAGAAGGGTCTGAGGGCCTTTAGAAAGGTCCTGAGGGGCATTAGAAGGGTCTTGTGGCCGTCATAAGGGTCCTGAAAGGCATTAGAAGGGTCTGGGGGCTTTTAGAATGGTCCTGAGGCAATCTAGAAGGGTCTAGGGGCCTTTACATGGGTCTTGAGGGTCATTAGAATGGTGTGGAGGCCTTTAGAATGGCCCTGAAAGGAATTAGAAGGGTCTGGGGGCTTTTAGAAGCGTCCAGAGGCAATCTAGAAGGGTCTGGGTGCCTTTACATGGGTCTTGAGGGTCATTAGAAGGGTGTGGAGGCCTTTAGAAAGGCCCTGAAATGCATTAGAAGGGTCTGGGGGCCTTTAGAAGGGCCCTGAGGGGCATTAGAAGGGTCTGAGGGCCTTTAGAAAGGTCCTGAGGGGCATTACAATGGTCTTGTGGCCTTCATAAGGGTCCTGAAAGGCATTAGAAGGGTCTGGGGGCTTTTAGATGGGTCCTGAGGCAATCTAGAAGGGTCTAGAGGCCTTTACATGGGTCTTGAGGGTCATTAGAAGGGTGTGGAGGCCTTTAGAAAGGCCCTGAGGGGCTCTAGAAGGGTCTGGGGGCTATTAGAAGCATCCTGAGGGGGTCCAGAAGGGTCTGGGGGCCTTTTTAAAGGCCCTCAGCAGGATTATAAGGGTCTCGCGGCCTTTAGAAAGGCCCTGAGTGGCATTAGAATGGTCTGGGTGCCTTTAGAAATGCCCTGAGGGGCTCTAGAAGGGTCTGAGGGCCTTTAGAAATGTCCTCAGGGGAATTAAAAGGATATGGGGGCCTTTAGAAAAGCCCTGAGGGGCATTACAAGGGTCTGGGGTCATATAGAAAGGCCCTGAGAGGTTCTAGAAGTGTCTGGGGTACTTTAGAAAGGCCCTGAGGGGCATTAGAATGGTCTGGGGGCCTTTAGAAGGCTCCTGAGGGGCATTAGAAGGGTCTGGGGGCCTTTAGAATGGTCCTGAGGGGGTCTAGAAGGGTCTGGAGGCATTTAAAACTGTCCTGAGAGGCTCTAGAAGGGTCTGGGTGCCTTTATAAAGGTCCTGAAGGGCATTAGAAGGGTCTGGGTGCCTTTATAAAAGCCCTGAGGGGAACTAGCATTGTCTGGGGGACTTTAGAAGGGTCCTGAGGGGCTCTATAATGGTCTGGGGGCCTTTAGAAGGGTCTTCAGGGGCTCTAGAAGGGTCTGGGGACCTTTAGAAAGGCCCTGTGGGGCATTAGAAGGGTCTGGGGGCCTTTAGAATGCTCCTGACGGGCAGTAGAAGGGTCTGGGGACCTTTATAAAGGTCCTGACGGGCATTAGAATGGTCTGCGGGCCTTTAGAAGTGTTCTGAGGTGCACTAGAATGGTCTGGGGGCCTTTATAAGGGTCCTGACAGGCTCTAGAAGGGTCTGGGAACCTTTATAAATGCCCTGAGGGGCATTAGAAGGGTCTGAGGGCCTTTAGAAAGGTCCTGAGGGGCATTAGAAGGGTCTTGTGGCCTTAATAAGGGTCCTGAAAGGCATTAGAAGGGTCTGGGGGCTTTTAGATGGATCCTGAGGCAATCTAGAAGGGTCTGGGGGCCTTTACATGGGTCTTGAGGGTCATTAGAAGGGTGTGGAGGCCTTTACAAAGGCCCTGAAAGGCATTAGAAGGGTCTGGGGGCTATTAGAAGCGTCCTGAGGGGGTCCAGAAGGGTCTGGGGGCCTTTTTAAAGGCCCTCAGGGGGATTATAAGGGTCTCGCGGCCTTTAGAAAAGCCCTGAGTGGCATTAGAAGGGTCTGGGTGCCTTTAGAAATGTCCTGAGGGGCTCTAGAAGGGTCTGGGGGCCTTTAGAATGGTCCTGAGGGGGTCTAGAAGGGTCTGGAGGCATTTAAAACTGTCCTGAGAGGCTCTAGAAGGGTCTGGGTGCCTTTATAAAGGTCCTGAAGGGCATTAGAAGGGTCTGGGTGCCTTTATAAAAGCCCTGAGGGGAACTAGCATTGTCTGGGGGACTTTAGAAGGGTCCTGAGGGGCTCTATAATGGTCTGGGGGCCTTTAGAAGGGTCTTCAGGTGCTCTAGAAGGGTCTGGGGACCTTTAGAAAGGCCCTGTGGTGCATTTGAAGGGTCTGGGGGCCTTTAGAATGCTCCTCAGGGGCAGTAGAAGGGTCTGGGGACCTTTACAAAGGCCCTGACGGGCATTAGAATGGTCTGCAGGCCTTTAGAAGTGTCCTGAGGGGCTCTAGAATGGTCTGGGGGCGTTTATAAGGGTCCTGAAGGGCTCTAGAAGGGTCTGGGAACCTTTATAAATGCCCTGAGGGGCATTAGAACGGTCTGAGGGCCTTTAGAAAGGTCCTGTGAGGCATTAGAAGGGTCTTGTGGCCTTCATAAGGGTCCTGAAAGGCATTAGAATGGTCTGGGGTCTTTTAGATGGGTCCGGACGCAATCTAGAAGGGTCTAGGGGCCTTTACATCGGTCTTGAGGGTCATTAGAAGGGTGTGGAGGCCTTTAGAAAGCCCCTGAGGGGCTCTAGGAGGGCCTGGGGGCTATTAGAAGCGTCCTGAGGGGGTCCAGAAGGGTCTGGGGGCCTTTTTAAAGGCCCTCAGGGGGATTATAAGGGTCTCGCGGCCTTTAGAAAGACCCTGAGAGGCATTAGAAGGGTCTGGGATCATATAGATAGGCCCTGATAGGTTCTAGAAGTGTCTGGGGTAATTTAGAAAGGACCTGTGGGGCATTAGAAGGGTCTGGGGGCCTTTAGAAGGGTCTTCAGGTGCTCTAGAAGGGTCTGGGGACCTTAAGAAAGGCCCTGTGGGGCATTAGAAGGGTCTGGGGGGCCTTTAGAATGCTCCTGAGGGGCAGTAGAAGGGTCTGGGGACCTTTAGAAAGGCCCTGACGGGCATTAGAATGGTCTGCGGGCCTTTAGAAGTGTCCTGAGGGGCTCTAGAATGGTCTGGGGGCCTTTATAAGGGTCTTGACAGGCTCTAGAAGGGTCTGGGAACCTTTATAAATGCCCTGAGGGGCATTAGAAGGGTCTGAGGGCCTTTAGAATGGTCCTGAGGGGCATTAGAAGGGTCTTGTGTCCTTCATAAGGGTCCTGAAAGGCATTAGAAGGGTCTGGGGGCTTTTAGATGGGTCCTGAGGCAATCTAGAAGGGTCTGGGGGCTTTTAGATGGGTCCTGAGGCAATCTAGAAGGGTCTGGGGGCCTTTACATGGGTCTTGAGTGTCATTAGAAGGGTGTGGAGGCCTTTAGAAAGGCCCTGAAAGGCATTAGAATGGTCTGGATGCTTTTAGATGGATCCTGAGGCAATCTAGAAGGGTCTGGGGGCCTTTACATGGGTCTTGAGGGTCATTAGAAGGGTGTGGAGGCCTTTAGAAAGACCCTGAGGAGCTCTAGAAGGGTCTGGGGGCTATTAGAAGCGTCCTGAGGGGGTCCAGAAGGGTCTGGGGGCCTTTTTAAAGGCCCTCAGGGGGATTATAAGGGTCTCGCGGCCTTTAGATAGACCCTGAGTGGCATTAGAAGGGTCTGGGTTCATATAGAAAGGCCCTGAGAGGTTCTAGAATTGTCTGGGGTACTTTAGAAAGGCCCTGAGGGGCATTAGAAGGGTCTGGGGGCCTTTAGAAGGGTCTTCAGGGGCTCTAGAAGGCTCTGGGGAACTTTAGAAAGGCCCTGTGGGGCATTAGAATGGTCTGGGGGCCTTTAGAATGATCCTGAGTGGCAGTAGAAGGTTCTGGGGACCTTTAGAAAGGCCCTGACGGGCATTAGAATGGTCTGGGGGCTTTTAGCAGTGTCCTGAGTGGCTCTAGAAGGGTCTGGGGGCCTTTAGAAATGTCCTGAGGGGCATTAGAAGGGTCTGGGGGCCTTTAGAATGCTCCTGAGGGGCAGTAGAAGGGTCTTGGGACCTTTAGAAAGGCCCTGACGGGCATTAGAATGGTCTGCGGGCCTTTAGAAGTGTCCTGAGGTGCTCTAGAATGGTCTGGGGGCCTTTATAATGGTCCTGACAGGCTCTAGAAGGGTCTGGGAACCTTTATAAATGCCCTGAGGGGCACTAGAAGGGTCTGAGGGCCTTTAGAAAGGTCCTGAGGGGCATTAGAAAGGTCTTGTGGCCTTCATAAGGGTCCTGAAAGGCATTAGAAGGGTCTGGGGGCTTTTAGATGGGTCCTGAGGCAATCTAGAAGGGTCTGGGGGCCTTTACATGGGTCTTGAGGGTCATTAGAAGGGTGTGGAGGACTTTAGAAAGGCCCTGAAAGGCATTAGAAGGGTCTGGGGGCTTTTAGAAGCGTCCTGAGGCAATCTAGAAGGGTCTGGGGGCCTTTACATGGGTCTTGAGGGTCATTAGAAGGGTGTGGAGGCCTTTACAAAGGCCCTGAAAGGCATTAGAAGGGTCTGGGGGCTATTAGAAGCGTCCTGAGGGGGTCCAGAAGGGTCTGGGGGCCATTTTAAAGGCTCTCAGGGGGATGATAAGGGTCTCGCGGCCTTTAGAAAGGCCCTGAGTGGCATTAGAAGGGTCTGGGTGCCTTTAGAAATGTCCTGAGGGGCTCTAGAAGGGTCTGGGGGCCTTTAGAAATGTCCTGAGGGGCATTAGAAGGGTATGGGGGCCTTTAGAAAAGCCCTGAGGGGCATTACAAGGGTCTGGGGTCATATAGAAAGGCCCTGAGAGGTTCTAGAAGTGTCTGGGGTACTTTAGAAAGGCCCTGAGGGGCATTAGAAGGGTCTGGGGGCCTTTAGAAGGGCCCTGAGGGGCATTAGAAGGGTCTGTGGGCCTTTAGAAAGGTCCTGAGGGTCATTAGAATCGTCTTGTGGCCTTCATAAGGGTCCTGAAAGGCATTAGAAGGGTCTGGGGGCTTTTAGATGGGTCCTGAGGCAATCTAGAAGGGTCTAGAGGCCTTTACATGGGTCTTGAGGGTCATTAGAAGGGTGTGGAGGCCTTTAGAATGGCCCTGAGGGGCTCTAGAAGGGTCTGGGGGTATTAGAAGCGTCCTGAGGGGGTCCAGAATGGTCTGGGGGCCTTTTTAAAGGCCCTCAGGGGGATTATAAGGGTCTCGCGGCCTTTAGAATGGCATTGACTGGCATTAGAATGGTCTGGGTGCCTTTAGAAATGTCCTGAGGGGCTCTAGAAGGGTCTGGGGGCCTTTAGAAATGTCCTGAGAAGCATTAGAAGGGTATGGGGGCCTTTAGAATAGCCCTGATGGGCATTACAATGGTCTGGGGTCATATAGAAAGGCCCTGAGAGGTTCTGGAAGTGTCTGGGATAATTTAGAAAGGCCCTGAGGGGCATTAGAAGGGTCTGGGGTCCTTTAGAAGGGCCCTGAGGGGCATTAGAAGGGTCTGAGTGCCTTTAGAAAGGTCCTGAGGGGCATTAGAAGGGTCTTGTGGCCTTCATAAGGGTCCTGAAAGGCATTAGAAGGGTCTGGGGGCTTTTAGATTGGTCCTGAGGCAACCTAGAAGGGTCTAGAGGCATTTACATAGGTCTTGAGGGTCATTAGAAGGGTGTGGAGGCATTTAGAAAGGCCCTGAAAGGCATTAGAAGGGTCTGGGGGCTTTTAGATGGGTCCTGAGGCAATCTAGAAGGGTCTGGGGGCCTTTACATGGGTCTTGAGGGTCATTAGAAAGGTGTGGAGGCCTTTAGAAAGGCCCTGAGGGGCTCTAGAAGGTTCTGGGGGCTATTAGAAGCGTCCTGAGGGGTCCAGAAGCGTCTGGGGGCCTTTTTAAAGGCCCTCAGCGGGATTATAAGGGTCTCGCGGCCTTTAGAAAGGCCCTGAGTGGCATTATAAGGGTCTGGGTGCCTTTAGAAATGTCCTGAGGGGCTCTAGAAGGGTCTGGGGGCCTTTAGAATGGTCCTGAGGGGGTCTAGAAGGGTCTGGAGACATTTAAAACTGTCCTGAGAGCCTCTAGAAGGGTCTGGGTGCCTTTATAAGGGTCCTGAGGGGCATTAGACGGGTCTGGGTGCCTTTATAAAAGCCCTGATGGGAACTAGCATGGTCTGGGGGACTTTAGAAGGGTCCTGAGGGGCTCTATAAGGGTCTGGGGGCCTTTAGAAGGGTCTTCAGGTGCTCTAGAAGGGTCTGGGGACCTTTAGAAAGGCCCTGTGGGGCATTTGAAGGGTCTGGGGGCCTTTAGAATGCTCCTGAGGGGCAGTAGAACGGTCTGGGGACCTTTAGAAAGGCCCTGACGGGCATTAGAATGCTCTGCAGGCCTTTAGAAGTGTCCTGAGGGGCTCTAGAATGGTCTGGGGGCCTTTATAAGTGTCCTGACGGGCTCTAGAAGGGTCTGGGAACCTTTATAAATGCCCTGAGGGGCATTAGAACGGTCTGAGGGCCTTTAGAAAGGTCCTGAGGGACATTAGAAGGGTCTTGTGGCCTTCATAAGGGTCCTGAAAGGCATTAGAAGGGTCTGGGGGCTTTTAGATGGGTACTGAAGCAATCTAGAAGGGTCTGGGGGCCTTTACATGGGTCTTGAGGGTCATTAGAAAGGTGTGGAGGCCTTTAGAAAGGCCCTGAGGGGCTCTAGAAGGGTCTGGGGGCTATTAGAAGCGTCCTGAGGGTGTCCAGAAGGGTCTGGGTGCTTTTTAAAGGCCCTCAGGGGGATTATAAGGGTCTCGCGGCCTTTAGAAAGGCCCTGAGTGGCATTAGAAGGGTCTGGGTGCCTTTAGAAATGTCCTGAGGGGCTCTAGAAGGGTCTGGGGGCCTTTAGAAATGTCCTGAGGGGCATTAGAAGGGTCTGGGGGCCTTTAGAAAAGCCCTGTTGTACATTACAAGGGTCTGGGGTCATATAGAATGGCCCTGAGAGGTTCTAGAAGTGTCTGGGGTACTTTAGAAAGGCCCTGAAGGGCATTAGAAGGGTCTGGGGGCCTTTAGAAGGGCCCTGAGGGGTATTAGAACGGTCTGAGGGCCTTTACAAAGGTCCTGAGGGGCATTAGAAGGGTCTTGTGGCCTTCATAATGGTCCTGAAATGCATTAGAATGGTCTGGGGGCTTTTAGATGGGTCCTGAGGCAATCTAGAAGGGTCTAGAGGCCTTTACATGGGTCTTGAGGGTCATTAGAAGGGTGTGGAGGCCTTTAGAAAGGCCCTGAAAAGCATTAGAAGGGTCTGGGGGCTTTTAGATGGGTCCTGAGGCAATCTAGAATGGTCTGGGGGCCTTTACATGGGTCTTGAGGGTCATTAGAAGGGTGTGGATGCCTTTAGTAAGGCCCTGAGGGGCTCTAGAAGGTTCTGGGGCCTTTAGAAATGTCCTGAGGGGAATTAGAAGGGTCTGGGTGCCCTTATAAAAGCCCTGAGGGGAATTAACAGGGTCTGGGGGAGTTTAGAAGGGTCCTGAGGGGCTCTATAATGGTCTGGGGGCCTTTAGAAGGGTCTTCAGGGGCTCTAGAAGGGTCTGGGGACCTTTAGAAAGGCCCTGTGGGTCATTAGAAGAGTCTGGGGCCTTTAGAATGCTCCTGAGGGGGAGTAGAAGGGTCTGGGGACCTTTATATAGGCCCTGACGGGCATTAGAATGGTCTTCGGGCCTTTAGAATTGTTCTGAGGTGCACTAGAATGGTCTGGGGGCCTTTATAAGGGTCCTGACAGGCTCTAGAAGGGTCTGGGAACCTTTATAAATGCCCTGAGGGGCACTAGAAGGGTCTGAGGGCCGTTAGAAAGGTCCTGAGGGGCATTAGAAGGGTCTTTTGGCCTTCCTAAGGGTCCTGGAAGGCATTAGAAGGGTCTGGGGGCTTTTAGATTGGTCCTGAGGCAATCTAGAAGGGTCTGGGGGCCTTTACATGGGTCTTGAGGGTCATTAGAAGGGTGTGGAGGCCTTTAGAAAGGCCCTGAGGAGCTCTAGAAGGGTCTGGGGGCTATTAGAAGCGTCCTGAGGGGGTCCAGAAGGGTCTGGGGGCCTTTTTAAAGGCCCTGAGGGGGATTATAAGGGTCTCGCGGCCTTTAGAAAGGCCTTGAGTGGCATTAGAAGGCTCTGAGTGCCTTTAGAAATGTCCTGAGGGGCTCTAGAAGGGTCTGGGGGCCTTTAGAAATGTCCTGAGGGGCATTAGAAGGGTCTGGGGGCCTTTAGAAAAGCCCTGAGGGGCATTACAAGGGTCTGGGGTCATATAGAAAGGCCCTGAGAGGTTCTAGAAGTGTCTGGGGTACTTTAGAAAGGCCCTGAGGGGCATTAGAAGGGTCTGGGGGCCTTTAGAAGGGCCCTGAGGGGCATTAGAAGGGTCTGTGGGCCTTTAGAATGGTCCTGAGGGTCATTAGAATCGTCTTGTGACCTTCATAAGGGTCCTGAAAGGCATTAGAAGGGTCTGGGGGCTTTTAGATGGGTCCTGAGGCAATCTAGAAGGGTCTGGGGGCCTTTACATGGGTCTTGAGGGTCATTAGAAAGGTGTGGAGGCCTTTAGAAAGGCCCTGAGGGGCTCTAGAAGGGTCTGGGGGCTATTAGAAGCGTCCTGAGGGGTCCAGAAGCGTCTGGGGGCCTTTTTAAAGGCCCTCAGGGGGATTATAAGGGTCTCGCGGCCTTTAGAAAGGCCCTGAGTGGCATTATAAGGGTCTGGGTGCCTTTAGAAATGTCCTGAGGGGCTCTAGAAGGGTCTGGGGGCCTTTAGTAAGGCCCTGTGGGGCATTAGAAGGTGTCTGGGGGCCTTTAGAATGCTACTGAGGGGCAGTAGAAGGGTCTGGGGATCTTTATAAAGACCCTGTTATGCATTAGAATGGTCTGCAGGCTTATAGAATTGTCCTGAGGTGCTCTAGAATGGTCTGGGGGCCTTTATAAGGGTCCTGACAGGCTCTAGAAGGGTCTGGGAACCTTTATAAATGCCCTGAGGGGGAGTAGAGGGGTCTGAGGGTCTTTAGAAAGGTCCTGAGGGGCATTAGAAGGGTCTTGTGGCCTTCATAAGGGTCCTGAAAGGCATTAGAAGGGTCTGGGGGCTTTTAGATGGGTCCTGAGGGAATCTAGAAGGGTCTGGGGGCCTTTACATGGGTCTTGAGGGTCATTAGAAGGGTGTGGAGGCCTTTAGAAAGGCCCTGAAAGGCATTAGAAGGGTCTGGGGGCTTTTAGATGGGTCCTGAGTAAATCTAGAAGGGTCTGGGGGCCTTTACATGGGTCTTGAGGGTCATTAGAAGGGTGTGGAGGTCTTTAGAAAGGCCCTGAGCGGCTCTAGAAGGGTCTGGGGGCTATTAGAAGCGTCCTGAGGGGGTCCAGAATGGTCTGGGGGCCTTTTTAAAGGCCCTCAGGGGGATTATAAGGGTCTCGCGGCCTTTAGAAAGGCCCTGAGTGGCATTAGAAGAGTCTGGGGTCATATAGAAAGGCCCTGAGAGGATCTAGAAGTGTCTGGGGTACTTTAGAAAGACCCTGAGGGGCATTAGAAGGGTCTGGGGGCCTTTAGAAGGGTCTTCAGGGGCTCTAGAAGGGTCTGGGGACCTTTAGAAAGGCCCTGTGGGGCATTAGAAGGGTCTGGGGGCCTTTAGAATGCTCTAGAGTGGCAGTAGAAGGGTCTGGGGACCTTTAGAATGGCCCTGACAGGCATTAGAATGGTCTGCGGGCCTTTAGAAGTGTCCTGAGGGGCTCTAGAATGGTCTGGGGGCCTTTATAAGTGTCCTGACGGGCTCTAGAAGGGTCTGGGAACCTTTATAAATGCCCTGAGGGGCATTAGAACGGTCTGAGGGCCTTTAGAAAGGTCCTGAGGGACATTAGAAGGGTCTTGTGGCCTTCATAAGGGTCCTGAAAGGCATTAGAAGGGTCTGGGGGCTTTTAGATGGGTACTGAAGCAATCTAGAAGGGTCTGGGGGCCTTTACATGGGTCTTGAGGGTCATTAGAAAGGTGTGGAGGCCTTTAGAAAGGCCCTGAGGGGCTCTAGAAGGGTCTGGGGGCTATTAGAAGCATCCTGAGGGTGTCCAGAAGGGTCTGGGTGCTTTTTAAAGGCCCTCAGGGGGATTATAAGGGTCTCGCGGCCTTTAGAAAGGCCCTGAGTGGCATTAGAAGGGTCTGGGTGCCTTTAGAAATGTCCTGAGGGGCTCTAGAAGGGTCTGGGGGCCTTTAGAAATGTCCTGAGGGGCATTAGAAGGGTATGGGGGACTTTAGAAAAGCCCTGAGGGGCATTACAAGGGTCTGGGGTCATATAGAAAGGCCCTGAGAGGTTCTAGAAGTGTCTGGGGTACTTTAGAAAGGCCCTGAGGGGCATTAGAAGGGTCTGGGTGCCTTTATAAGGGTCCTGAGGGGCATTAGAAGGGTCTGGGTGCCCTTATAAAAGCCCTGAGGGGAATTAGCAGGGTCTGGGGGACTTTAGAAGGGTCTTGAGGGGCTCTATAAGGGTCTGGGGGCCTTTAGAAGGGTCTTCAGGGGCTCTAGAAGGGTCTGGGGACCTTTAGAAAGGCCCTGTGGGGCATTAGAAGGGTCTGGGGGCCTTTAGAATGCTCCTGAGGGGCAGTTGAAGGGTCTGGGGACCTTTAGAAAGGCCCTGACGGGCATTAGAATGGTCTGCGGGCCTTTAGAAGTGTCCTGAGGGGCTCTAGAATGGTCTGGGGGCCTTTATAAGGGTCCTGAGGGGCTCTAGAAGGGTCTGGGAACCTTTATAAATGCCCTGAGGGGCATTAGAAGGGTCTGAGGGCCTTTAGAAAGGTCCTGAGGGGCATTAGAAGGGTCTTGTGGCCTTCATAAGGGTCCTGAAAGGCATTAGAAGGGTCTGGGGGCTTTTAGATGGGTCCTGAGGCAATCTAGAAGGGTCTAGGGGCCTTTACATGGGTCTTGAGGGTCATTAGAAGGTTGTGGAGGCCTTTAGAAAGGACCTGAAAGGCATTAGAAGGGTCTGGGGGCTTTTAGATGGGTCCTGAGGCAATCTAGAAGGGTCTGGGGGCCTTTACATGGGTCTTGAGGGTCATTAGAAGGGTGTGGAGGCCTTTAGAAAGGCCCTGAGGGGCTCTATAAGGGTCTGGGGGCTATTAGAAGCGTCCTGAGGGGGTCCAGAAGGGTCTGGGGGCCTTTTTAAAGGCCCTCAGGGGGATTATAAGGGTCTCGCGGCCTTTAGAAAGGCTCTGAGTTGCGTTACAAGGGTCTGGGTGCCTTTAGAAATGTCCTGAGGGGCGCTAGAAGGGTCTGGGTGCCCTTATAAAAGCCCTCAGGGGAATTAGCAGGGTCTGGGGGACTTTAGATTGGTCCTGAGGGGCTCTAGAAGGGTCTGGGGGCCTTTAGAAGGGTCTTTAGGGGCTCTAGAAGGGTCTGGGGACCTTTAGAAAGGCCCTGTGGGGCATTAGAAGGGTCTGGGGGCCTTTAGAATGCTCCTGAGGGGCAGTAGAAGGGTCTGGGGACCTTTATAATGGCCCTGACGGGTATTAGAATGGTCTGCGGGCCTGTAGAAGTGTCCTGAGGGGCTCTAGAAGGGTCTGGGGGCCTTTATAAGGGTCCTGACAGGCTCTAGAAGGGTCTGGGAACCTTTATAAATGCCCTGAGGGGCACTAGAAGGGTCTGAGGGCCTTTAGAAAGGTCCTGAGGGGCATTAGAAGGGTCTTGTGGCCTTTATAAGGGTCCTGAAAGGCATTAGAAGGGTCTGGGGGCTTTTAGATGGGTCCTGAGGGGGTCCAGAAGGGTCTGGGGGCCTTTTTAAAGGCCCTCAGGGGGATTATAAGGGTCTCGCGACCTTTAGAATGGCATTGAGTGGCATTAGAATGGTCTGGGTGCCTTTAGAAATGTCCTGAGGGTCTCTAGAAGGGTCTGGGGGCCTTTAGAATGCTCCTGAGGGGCAGTAGAAGGGTCTGGGGACCTTTAGAAAGGCCCTGACAGGCATTAGAATGGTCTGCAGGCCTTTAGAAGTGTCCTGAGGGGCTCTAGAATGGTCGGGGGGCCTTTATAATGGTCCTGACAGGCTCTAGAAGGGTCTGGGAACCTTTATAATTGCCCTGAGGGGCATTAGAAGGGTCTTGTGGCCTTCATAAGGGTCCTGAAAGGCATTAGAAGGGTCTGGGGGCTTTTAGAAGCGTCCTGAGGCAATCTAGAAGGGTCTGGGGGCCTTTACATGGGTCTTGAGGGTCATTAGAAGGGTGTGGAGGCCTTTAGAAAGGCCCTGAAAGGCATTAGAAGGGTCTGGGGGCTTTTAGAAGCGTCCTGAGGGGGTCCAGAAGGGTCTGGGGGCCTTTTTAAAGGCCCTCAGGGGGATTATAAGGGTCTCGCCGCCTTTAGAAAGGCCCTAAGTGGCATTACAAGGGTCTGGGTGCGTTTAGAAATGTCCTGAGGGGCTCTAGAAGGGTCTGGGGCCTTTAGAAAGGTCCTGAGGGGCATTAGAAGGGTCTTGTGGCCTTCATAAGGGTCCTGAAAGGCATTAGAAGGGTCTGGGGGCTTTTGGATGGGTCCTGAGGCAATCTAGAAGGGTCTGGGGGACTTTACATGTGTCTTGAGGGTCATTAGAAGGGTTTGGAGGCATTTAGAAAGGCCCTGAAAGGCATTAGAAGGGTCTGGGGGCTTTTAGATGGGTCCTGAGGCAATCTAGAAGGGTCTGGGGGCCTTTACATGGGTCTTGAGGGTCATTAGAAGGGTGTGGAGGCCTTTAGAAAGGCCCTGAGGGGATCTAGAAGGGTCTGGGGGCTATTAGAAGCGTCCTGAGGCAATCTAGAAGGGTCTGGGGGCCTTTAGAAATGTCCTGAGGGGCATTAGAAGGGTATGGGGGACTTTAGAAAAGCCCTGAGGGGCATTACAAGGGTCTGGGGTCATATAGAATGGCCCTGAGAGGTTCTAGAAGTGTCTGGGGTACTTTAGAAAGGCCCTGAGGGGCATTAGAAGGGTCTGGGGGCCTTTAGAAGGGCCCTGAGGGGCATTAGAACGGTCTGAGGGCCTTTACAAAGGTCCTGAGGGGCATTAGAAGGGTCTTGTGGCCTTCATAAGGGTCGTGAAAGGCATTAGAAGGGTCTGTGGGCTTTTAGATGGGTCCTGAGGCAATCTACAAGGGTCTAGAGGCCTTTACATGGGTCTTGAGTGTCATTAGAAGGGTGTGGAGGCCTTTAGAAAGGCCCTGAAAGGCATTAGAAGGGTCTGGGGTCTTTTAGATGGGTCCTCAGGCAATCTAGAATGGTCTAGGGGCCTTTACATGGGTCTTGAGGGTCATTAGAAGGGTGTGGAGGCCTTTAGAAAGGCCCTGAGGGGCTCTAGAAGGGTCTGGGGGCTATTAGAAGCGTCCTGAGGGGGTCCAGAAGGGTCTGGGGGCCTTTTTAAAGGCACTCAGGGGGATTATAAGGGTCTCGCGGCCTTTAGAAAGGCCCTGAGTGGCATTACAAGGGTCTGGGTGCCTTTAGAAATGTCCTGAGGGGCTCTAGAAGATTCTGTGGGCCTTTAGAAATGTCCTGAGGGGCATTAGAAGGGTCTGGGTGCCCTTATAAAAGACCTGAGGGGAATTAGCAGGGTCTGGGGGACGTTACAAGGGTCCTGAGGGGCTCTATAAGGGTCTGGGGGCCTTTAGAAGGGTCTTCAGGGGCTCTAGAAGGGTCTGGGGACCTTTAGAAAGGTCCTGTGGGGCATTAGAAGGGTCTGGGGGCCTTTAGAATGCTCCTGAGGGCAGTAGAAAAGTCTGGGGACCTTTAGAAAGGCCCTGACGGGCATTAGAATTGTCTGGGGGACTTTAGAAGTGTCCTGAGGGGCTCTAGAATGGTCTGGGGTCCTTTATAAGGGTCCTGACGGGCTCTAGAAGGGTCTGGGAACCTTTATAAATGCCCTGAGGGGCATTAGAAGGGTCTTAGGGCCTTTAGAAAGGCCCTGACGGGCATTAGAATGGTCTGCGGGCCTTTATAAGGGTCCTGAAAGGCATTAGAAGGGTCTGGGGTCTTTTGGATGGGTTCTGAGGCAATCTAGAAAGGTCTGGGGGCCTTTACATGGGTCTTGAGGGTCATTAGAAGGGTGTGGAGGCCTTTAGAAAGACCCTGAGGGACTCTAGAAGGGTCTGGGGGTTATTAGAAGCGTCCTGAGGGGGTCCAGAAGGGTCTGGGGGCCTTTTTACAGACCCTCAGGGGGATTATAAGGGTCTCGCGGCCTTTAGAAAGGCCCTGAGTGGCATCAGAAGGGTCTGGGTGCCTTTAGAAATGTCCTTAGGGGCTCTAGAAGGGTCTGGGGGCCTTTAGAAATGTCCTGAGGGGCATTAGAAGGGTCTGGGTGCCTTTAGAATGCTCCTGAGGGGCAGTAGAAGGGTCTGGGGACCTTTAGAAAGGCCCTGACAGGCATTAGAATGGTCTGCGGGCCTTTAGAAGTGTCCTGAGTGGCTCTAGAATGGTCGGGGGGCCTTTATAATGGTCCTGACAGGCTCTAGAAGGGTCTGGGAACCTTTATAAATGCCCTGAGGGGCATTAGAAGGGTCTTGTGGCCTTCATAAGGGTCCTGAAAGGCATAAGAAGGGTCTGGGGGCTTTTAGATGGGTCTTGAGGCAATCTAGAAGGGTCTGGGGGCCTTTACATGGGTCTTGAGTGTCATTAGAAGGGTGTGGAGGCATTTAGAAAGGCCCTGAAAGGCATTAGAAGGGTCTGGGGGCTTTTAGAATGGTCCTGAGGCAATCTAGAAGGGTCTGGGGGCCTTTACATGGGTCTTGAGGGTCATTAGAAGGGTGTGGAGGCCTTTAGAAAGGCCCTGAGGGGCTCTAGAATGGTGTGGGGGCTATTATAAGCGTCCTGAGGGGCTCCAGAGGGTCTGGGGTCCTTTTTAAAGGCCCTCAGGGGGATTATAAGGCTCTCGCGTCCTTTAGAAAGGCCCTGAGTGGCATTAGAAGGGTCTGGGTGCCTTTAGAAATGTCCTGAGGGGCATTAGAAGGGTATGGGGGCCTTTTGAAAAGCCCTGAGGGGCATTACAAGGGTCTGGGGTCATATAGAAAGGCCCTGAGAGGTTCTAGAAGTGTCTGGGGTACTTTAGAAAGGCCCTGAGGGGCATTAGAAGGGTCTGAGGTCCTTTACAAACGTCCTGAGGGGCATTAGAAGGGTCTTGTGGCCTTCATAAGTGTCCTGAAAGGCATTAGAAGGGTCTGGGGTCTTTTAGATGGGTCCTCAGGCAATCTAGAATGGTCTGGGGGCCTTTACATGGGTCTTGAGGGTCATTAGAAGGGTGTGGAGGCCTTTAGAAAGGCCCTGTTGGGCTCTAGAAGGGTCTGGGGGCTATTAGAAGCGTCCTGAGGGGGTCCAGAAGGGTCTGGGGGCCTTTTTAAAGGCCCTCAGGGGGATTATAAGGGTCTCGCGGCCTTTAGAAAGGCCCTGAGTGGCATTACAAGGGTCTGGGTGCCTTTAGAAATGTCCTGAGGGGGTCTAGAAGATTCTGTGGGCCTTTAGAAATGTCCTGAGGGGCATTAGAAGGGTCTGGGTGCCCTTATAAAAGCCCTGAGGGGAATTAACAGGGTCTGGGGGACTTTAGAAGGGTCCTTAGGGGCTCTATAAGGGTCTGGGAGCCTTTAGAAGGGTCTTCAGGGGCTCTAGAAGGGTCTGGGGACCTTTAGAAAGGCCCTGTGGGGCATTAGAAGGGTCTGGAGGCCTTTAGAATGCTCTTGAGGGGCAGTAGAAAAGTCTTGGGACCTTTATAAAGGCCCTGACGGGCATTAGAATTGTCTGGGGGACTTTAGAAGTGTCCTGAGGGGCTCTAGAATGGTCTGGGGGCCTTTATAAGGGTCCTGACGGGCTCTAGAAGGGTCTGGGAACCTTTATAAATGCCCTGAGGGGAATTAGAAGGGTCTGAGGGCCTTTAGAAAGGTCCTGAGGGGCATTAGAAGGGTCTTGTGGCCTTCATAAGGGTCCTGAAAGGCATTAGAAGGGTCTGGGGGCTTTTGGATGGGTCCTCAGGCAATCTAGAAGGGTCTGGGGGCCTTTACATGTGTCTTGAGTGTCATTAGAAGGGTGTGGAGGCATTTAGAAAGGCCCTGAAAGGCATTAGAAGGGTCTGGTGGCTTTTAGATGGGTCCTGAGGCAATCTAGAATGGTCTGGGGGCATTTACATGGGTCTTGAGGGTCATTCGAAGGGTGTGGAGGCCTTTAGAAAGGCCCTGAGGGGCTCTAGAAGGGTCTGGGGGCTATTAGAAGCGTCCTGAGGGGGTCCAGAAAGGTCTGGGGGCCTTTTTAAAGGCCCTCAGGGGGATTATAAGGGTCTCGCGGCCTTTAGAAAGGCCCTGAGTGGCATTAGAAGGGTCTGGGTTCATATAGAAAGGCCCTGAGAGGTTCTAGAAGTGTCTGGGGTACTTTAGAAAGGCCCTGAGGGGCATTAGAAGGGTCTGAGGGCCTTTAGAAAGGTCCTGAGGGGCATTAGAAGGGTCCTGTGTCCTTCATAAGGGTCCTGAGAGGCATTAGAATGGTCTGGGGGCTTTTAGATGGGTCCTGAGGGTCATTAGAAGGGTTTGGAGTCATTTAGAAAGGCCCTGAGGGGCTCTAGAAGGGTCTGGGGGCTATTAGAAGCGTCCTGAGGCAATCTAGAAGGGTCTGGGGGCCTTTACATGGGTCTTGAGGGTCATTAGAAGGGTTTGGAGTCATTTAGAAAGGCCCTGAGGGGCTCTAGAAGGGTCTGGGGGCTATTAGAAGCGTCCTGAGGCAATCTAGAAGGGTCTGGGGGCCTTTACATGGGTCTTGAGGGTCATTAGAAGGGTGTGGAGGCCTTTAGAAAGGCCCTGAGGGGCTCTAGAAGGGTCTGGGGGCTATTAGAAGCGTCCTGAGGGGGTCCAGAAGGGTCTGGGGGCCTTTTTAAAGGCCCTCAGTAGGATTATAAGGGTCTCGCGGCCTTTAGAAAGGCCCTGAGTGGCGTTACAAGGGTCTGGGTTCCTTTAGATATGTCCTGAGGGGCTCTTGAAGGTTCTGTGGGCCTTTAGAAATGTCCTGAGGGGCATTAGAAGGGTCTGGGTGCCCTTATAAAAGCCCTCAGGGGAATTAGCAGGGTCTGGGGGAATTTAGATTGGTCCTGAGGGGCTCTAGAAGGGTGTGGCGGCCTTTAGAAGGGTCTTCAGGGGCTCTAGAAGGGTCTGGGGACCTTTAGAAAGGCCCTGTGGGGCATTAGAAGGGTCTGGGGGCCTTTAGAATGCTCCTGAGGGGCTCTATAAGGGTCTGGGGACCTTTATAAGTGTCCTGACTGGCTCTAGAAGGGTCTGGGAACCTTTATAAATGCCCTGAGGGGCATTAGAAGGGTCTAAGGGCCTTTAGAATGGTCCTGAGGTGCATTAGAAGGTTCTTGTGGCCTTCATAAGGGTCCTGAAAGGCATTAGAAGGGTCTGGGGGCTTTTAGATGGGTCCTGAGGCAATCTAGAAGGGTCTAGGGGCCTTTACATGGGTCTTGAGAGTCATTAGAAGGGTGTGGAGGCCTTTAGAAAGGCCCTGAGGGGCTCTAGAAGGGTCTGGGGGCATTTAGAAGGGTCTTCAAGGGTTCTAAAAAGGTCTGGGGACCTTTAGAAAGGCCCTGTGGGGCATTAGAAGGGTCTGGGGGCCTTTAGAATGCTCCTGAGGAGCAGTAGAAGGGTCTGGGGACCTTTATAAATGTCCTGAGGGGCTCTAGAAGGGTCTGGTAACCTTTATAAATGCCCTGAGGGGCATTAGAAGGGTCTAAGGGCCTTTAGAAAGGTCCTGAGGGGCATTAGAAGGTTCTTGTGGCCTTCATAAGGGTCCTGAAAGGCATTAGAAGGGTCTGGGGGCTTTTAGATCGGTCCTGAGTCAATCTAGAAGGGTCTAGGGGCCTTTATATGGGTCTTGAGGGTCATTAGAAGGGTGTGGAGGCCTTTAGAAAGGACCTGAGGGGCTCTAGAAGGGTCTGGGGACCTTTAGAAGGGTCTTCAGGGGCTCTAGAGGGGTCTGGGGACCTTTAGAAAGGCCCTGGGGGGCATTAGAAGGGTCTGGGGGCCTTTAGAATGCTCCTGAGGGGCAGTAGAAGGGTCTGGGAACCCTTATAAATGCCCTGAGGGGCATTAGAAGGGTCTGAGGGCCTTTTGAAAGGTCCTGAGGGGCATTAGAAGGGTCTTGTGGCCTTGATAAGGGTCCTGAAATGCATTAGAAGGGTCTGGGGGCTTTTAGATGGGTCCTGAGGCAATCTAGAAGGGTCTGGGGGCCTTTACATGGGTCTTGAGGGTCATTAGAAGGGTGTGGAGGCCTTTAGAAAGCCCCTGAGGGGCTCTAGAAGGGTGTGGGGGCTATTAGAAGCGTCCTGAGGGGGTCTAGAAGGGTCTGGGGGCCTTTTTAAAGGCCCTCAGGGGGATTATAAGGGTCTCGCGGCCTTTAGAAAGGCCCTGAGTGGCATTAGAAGGGTCTGGGTGCCTTTAGAAATGACCTGAGGGGCATTAGAAGGGTCTGGGGGCCTTTAGAAAGGCCCTGATGGGCATTAGAAGGGTCTGGGGGCCTTTAGAATGGTCCTGAGTGGGTCTAGAAGGGTCTGGAGGCATTTAAAACTGTCCTGAGAGGCTCTAGAAGGGTCTGGGTGCCTTTATAAGGGTCCTGAGGGGCATTAGAAGGGTCTGGGTGCCCTTATAAAAGCACTGAAAGTAATTAGCAGGGTCTGGGTGCCTTTAGAAGGGTCCTGAGGGGCTCTATAAGGGTCTGGCGGCCTTTATAAGGGTCTTCAGGGGCTCTAGAAGCGTCTGGGGACCTTTAGAAAGGCCCTGTGGGGCATTAGAAGGGTCTGGGTACCTTTAGAATGCTCCTGAGGGGCAGTAGAAGGGTCTGGGGACCTTTATAAGGCCTTGACGGGCATGAGAATGGTCTGCGGGCCTTTAGAAGTGTCCTGAGGGGCTCTAGAATGGTCTGGTGGCCTTTATAATGGTCCTGACATGCTCTAGAAGGGTCTGGGAACCTTTATAAATGCCCTAAGGGGCATTAGAAGGGTCTGGGGGCCTTTAGAATGGTCCTGAGGGGGTCTAGAAGGGTCTGGAGGCATTTAAAACTGCCTTGAGAGGCTATAGAAGGGTCTGGGTGCCTTTATAAGGGTCCTGAGGGGCATTAGAAGGGTCTGGGTGCCCTTATAAAAGCCCTGAGGAGAATTAGCAGGGTCTGGGGGACTTTAGAAGGGTCCTTAGGGGCTCTATAAGGGTCTGGGGGCCTTTAGAAGGGTCTTCAGGGGCTCTAGAAGGGTCTGGGGACCTTTAGAAAGGCCCTGTGTGGCATTAGAAGGGTCTGGGGGCCTTTAGAAGGGTCTTCAGGGGCTCTAGAAGGGTCTGGGGACCTTTAGAAAGGCCCTGTGAGGCATTAGAAGGGTCTGGGGGCCTTTAGAAAGGTCCTGAGGGGCATTAGAAGGGTCTTGTTGCCTTCATAAGGGTCCTGGAAGGCATTAGAAGGGTCTGGGGGCTTTTAGATGGGTCCTGAGGCAATCTAGAAGGGTCTGGGGGCCTTTACATGGGTCCTGAGCATCATTAGAAGGGTGTGGAGGCCTTTAGAAAGGCCCTGAAATGCATTAGAAGGGTCTGGGGGCTTTTAGATGGGTCCTGAGGCAATCTAGAAGGGTCTGGGGGCCTTTACATGGGTCTTGAGGGTCATTAGAAGGGTGTGGAAGCCTTTAGAAAGGCCCTGAGGAGCTCTAGAAGGGTCTGGGGGCTATTAGAAGCGTCCTGAGGGGGTCCAGAAGGGTCTGGGGGCCTTTTTAAAGGCCCTCAGGGGGATTATAAGGGTCTCGCGGCCTTTAGAAAGGCCCTGAGTGGCATTAGAAGGGTCTGGGTGCCTTTAGAAATGACGTGAGGGGCATTACAAAAGTATGGGTGCCTTTAGAAAGGCCCTGAGGGGCATTAGAAGGGTCTGGGGGCCTTTAGAATGGTCCTCAGGAGGGTCTAGAAGGGTCTGGAGGCATTTAAAACTGTCCTGAGAGGTTCTAGAAGGGTCTGGGTGCCTTTATAAGGGTCCTGAGGGGCATTATAAGGGTCTGGGTGCCCTTATAAAAGCCCTGAGGGCAATTAGCAGGGTCTGGGGAATTTAGAAGGGTCCTGAGGGGCTCTATAAGGGTCTGGGGGCCTTTAGAAGGGTCTTCAGGGGCTCTAGAAGGGTCTGGGGACCTTTAGAATGCTCCTGAGGGGCAGTAGAAGGGTCTGGGGACCTTTATAAAGGCCCTGACGGGAATTAGAATGGTCTGCGGGCCTTCAGAAGTGTCCTGAGGGGCTCTAGAATGGTCTGGGGGCCTTTATAAGGGTCCTGACGGGCTCTAGAAGGGTCTGGGAACATTTATAAATGCCCTGAGGGGCATTAGAAGGGTCTGAGGGCCTTTAGAAAGGTCCTGAGGGGCATTAGAAGGGTCTTGTGGCCTTAATAAGGGTCCTGAAAGGCATTAGAAGGGTCTGGGGGCTTTTAGATGGGTCCTGAGGCAATCTAGAAGGGTCTAGGGGCCTTTACATGGGTCTTGAGGGGTATTAGAAGGGTCTGAGGGCCTTTAGAAGGGTCCTTAGGGGCATTAGAAGGGTCTGGGGGCTTTTAGATGGGTCCTGAGGCAATCTAGAAGGGTCTAGGGGCCTTTACATGGGTCTTGTGGGTCATTAGAAGGGTGTGGAGGCCTTTAGAAAGGCGCTGAGGGGCTCTAGAAGGGTCTGGGGGCTATTAGAAGCGTCCTGAGGGGGTCCAGAAGGGTCTGGGGGCCTTTTTAAAGGCCCTCAGGGGGATTATAAGGGTCTCGCGGCTTTTAGAAAGGCCCTGAGTGGCATTACAAGGGTCTGGGGTCATATAGAAAGGCCCTGAGAGGTTCTAGAAGTGTCTGGGGTACTTTAGAAATGCCCTGAGGGGCATTAGAAGGGTCTGGGGGCCTTTAGAATGGTCCTGAGGGGTTTTAGAAGGGTCTGGAGGCATTTAAAGCTGTTCTGAGAGGCTCTAGAAGGGTCTGGGTGCCTTTATAAGGGTCCTGAGGGGCTTTAGAAGGGTCTGGGTGCCCTTATAAAAGCCCTGAGGGGAATTAGCAGGGTCTGGGGGACTTTAGAAGGGTCCTGAGGGGCTCTATAAGGGTCTGGGGGCCCTTAGAAGGGTCTTCAGGGGCTCTAGAAGGGTCTGGGGACCTTTAGAAAGGCCCTGTGGGGCATTAGAAGGGTCTGGGGGCCTTTAGAATGCTCCTGAGGGGCTCTATAAGGGTCTGGGGACCTTTATAAGTGTCCTGACTGGCTCTAGAAGGGTCTGGGAACCTTTATAAATGCCCTGAGGGGCATTACAAGAGTCTAAGGGCCTTTAGAATGGTCCTGAGGGGCATTAGAAGGTTCTTGTGGCCTTCATAAGGGTCCTGAAAGGCATTAGAAGGGTCTGGGGGCTTTTAGATGGGTCCTGAGGCAATCTAGAAGGGTCTAGGGGCCTTTACATGGGTCTTGAGAGTCATTAGAAGGGTGTGGAGGCCTTTAGAAAAGCCCTGAGGAGCTCTAGAAGGGTCTGTGGTCCTTTAGAAGGGTCTTCAGGGGCTCTAGAAGGGTCTGGGGACCTTTAGAAAGGCCCTGTGGGGCATTAGAAGGGTCTGGGGGCCTTTAGAATGCTCCTGAGGGGCAGTAGAAGGGTCTGGGGACCTTTATAAGTGTCCTGACGTGCTCTAGAAGGGTCTGGGAACCTTTATAAATGCCCTGAGGGGCATTAGAAGGGTCTAAGGGCCTTTAGAAAGGTCCTGAGGGGCATTAGAAGGGTCTTGTGGCCTTCATAAGGGTCCTGGAAGGCATTAGAAGGGTCTGGGGGCTTTTAGATGGGTCCTTAGGCAATCTAGAAGGGTCTAGGGGCCTTTACATGGGTCTTGAGGGTCATTAGAAGGGTGTGGAGGCCTTTAGAAAGGCCCTGAAAGGCATTAGAAGCGTCTGGGGGCTTTTATATGGGTCCTGAGGCAATCTAGAAGGGTCTGGGGGCCTTTACATGGGTCCTGAGCATCATTAGAATGGTGTGGAGGCCTTTAGAAAGGCCCTGAGGGGCTCTAGAAGGGTCTGGGGGCCTTTAGAAGGGTCTTCAGGGGCTCTAGAACGGTCTGGGGACCTTTAGAAAGGCCCTGTGGGGCATTAGAAGGGTCTGGGGGCCTTTAGAATGCTCCTGAGGGGCAGTAGAAGGGTCTGGGAACCTTTATAAATGCCCTGAGGGGCATTAGAAGGGTCTGAGGGCCTTTAGAAAGGTCCTGAGGGGCATTAGATGGGTCTTGTGGCCTTCATAAGGGTCCTGAAAGGCATTAGAAGGGTCTGGGGGCTTTTAGATGGGTCCTGAGGCAATCTAGAAGGGTCTAGGGGCCTTTACATGGGTCTCGAGGGTCATTAGAAGGGTGTGGAGGCCTTTAGAAAGGCCCTGAAATGCATTAGAAGGGTCTGGGGGCTTTTAGATGGGTCCTGAGGCAATCTAGAAGGGTCTGGGGGCCTTTACATGGGTCTTGAGGGTCATTAGAAGGGTGTGGAGGCCTTTAGAAAGGCCCTGAGGAGCTCTAGAAGGGTCTGGGGGCTATTAGAAGCGTCCTGAGGGGGTCCTAGAAGGGTCTGGGGGCCTTTTTAAAGGCCCTCAGGGGGATTATAAGGGTCTCGCGGCCTTTAGAATGGCCCAGAGTGGCATTAGAAGGGTCTGGGTGCCTTTAGAAATGACGTGAGGGGCATTACAAAAGTATGGGGGCCTTTAGAAAGGCCCTGAGGGGCATTAGAAGGGTCTGGGGCTTTAGAATGGTCCTCAGGAGGGTCTAGAAGGGTCTGGAGGCATTTAAAACTGTCCTGAGAGGCTCTAGAAGGGTCTAGGTGCCTTTATAAGGGTCCTGAGGGGCATTAGAAGGGTCTGAGTGCCCTTATAAAAGCCCTGAGGGCAATTAGCGGGGTCTGGGGGACTTTAGAAGGGTCCTGAGGGGCTCTATAAGGGTCTGGGGGCCTTTAGAAGGGTCTTCAGGGGCTCTAGAAGGGTCTGGGGACCTTTAGAAAGGCCCTGTGAGGCATTAGAAGGGTCTGGGGGCCTTTAGAATGCTCCTGAGGGGCAGTAGAAGGGTCTGGGAACCTTTATAAATGCCCTGAGGGGCATTAGAAGGGTCTGAGGGCCTTTAGAAAGGTCCTGAGGGGCATTAGATGGGTCTTGTGGCCTTCATAAGGGTCCTGAAAGGCATTAGAAGGGTCTGGGGGCTTTTAGATGGGTCCTGAGGCAATCTAGAAGGGTCTAGGGGCCTTTACATGGGTCTCGAGGGTCATTAGAAGGGTGTGGAGGCCTTTAGAAAGGCCCTGAAATGCATTAGAAGGGTCTGGGGGCTTTTAGATGGGTCCTGAGGCAATCTAGAAGGGTCTGGGGGCCTTTACATGGGTCTTGAGGGTCATTAGAAGGGTGTGGAGGCCTTTAGAAAGGCCCTGAGGAGCTCTAGAAGGGTCTGGGGGCTATTAGAAGCGTCCTGAGGGGGTCCTAGAAGGGTCTGGGGGCCTTTTTAAAGGCCCTCAGGGGGATTATAAGGGTCTCGCGGCCTTTAGAATGGCCCAGAGTGGCATTAGAAGGGTCTGGGTGCCTTTAGAAATGACGTGAGGGGCATTACAAAAGTATGGGGGCCTTTAGAAAGGCCCTGAGGGGCATTAGAAGGGTCTGGGGCTTTAGAATGGTCCTCAGGAGGGTCTAGAAGGGTCTGGAGGCATTTAAAACTGTCCTGAGAGGCTCTAGAAGGGTCTGGGTGCCTTTATAAGGGTCCTGAGGGGCATTAGAAGGGTCTGAGTGCCCTTATAAAAGCCCTGAGGGCAATTAGCGGGGTCTGGGGGACTTTAGAAGGGTCCTGAGGGGCTCTATAAGGGTCTGGGGGCCTTTAGAAGGGTCTTCAGGGGCTCTAGAAGGGTCTGGGGACCTTTAGAAAGGCCCTGTGAGGCATTAGAAGGGTCTGGGGGCCTTTAGAATGCTCCTGAGGGGCAGTAGAAGGGTCTGGGGACCTTTATAAAGGCCCTGACGGGAATTAGAATGGTCTGCGGGCCTTCAGAAGTGTCCTGAGGGGCTCTAGAATGGTCTGGGGGCCTTTATAAGGGTCCTGACGGGCTCTAGAAGGGTCTGGGAACATTTATAAATGCCCTGAGGGGCATTAGAAGGGTCTGAGGGCCTTTAGAAAGGTCCTGAGGGGCATTAGAAGGGTCTTGTGGCCTTAATAAGGGTCCTGAAAGGCATTAGAAGGGTCTGGGGGCTTTTAGATGGGTCCTGAGGCAATCTAGAAGGGTCTAGGGGCCTTTACATGGGTCTTGAGGGGTATTAGAAGGGTCTGAGGGCCTTTAGAAGGGTCCTTAGGGGCATTAGAAGGGTCTGGGGGCTTTTAGATGGGTCCTGAGGCAATCTAGAAGGGTCTAGGGGCCTTTACATGGGTCTTGTGGGTCATTAGAAGGGTGTGGAGGCCTTTAGAAAGGCGCTGAGGGGCTCTAGAAGGGTCTGGGGGCTATTAGAAGCGTCCTGAGGGGGTCCAGAAGGGTCTGGGGGCCTTTTTAAAGGCCCTCAGGGGGATTATAAGGGTCTCGCGGCTTTTAGAAAGGCCCTGAGTGGCATTACAAGGGTCTGGGGTCATATAGAAAGGCCCTGAGAGGTTCTAGAAGTGTCTGGGGTACTTTAGAAATGCCCTGAGGGGCATTAGAAGGGTCTGGGGGCCTTTAGAATGGTCCTGAGGGGTTTTAGAAGGGTCTGGAGGCATTTAAAGCTGTTCTGAGAGGCTCTAGAAGGGTCTGGGTGCCTTTATAAGGGTCCTGAGGGGCTTTAGAAGGGTCTGGGTGCCCTTATAAAAGCCCTGAGGGGAATTAGCAGGGTCTGGGGGACTTTAGAAGGGTCCTGAGGGGCTCTATAAGGGTCTGGGGGCCCTTAGAAGGGTCTTCAGGGGCTCTAGAAGGGTCTGGGGACCTTTAGAAAGGCCCTGTGGGGCATTAGAAGGGTCTGGGGGCCTTTAGAATGCTCCTGAGGGGCTCTATAAGGGTCTGGGGACCTTTATAAGTGTCCTGACTGGCTCTAGAAGGGTCTGGGAACCTTTATAAATGCCCTGAGGGGCATTACAAGAGTCTAAGGGCCTTTAGAATGGTCCTGAGGGGCATTAGAAGGTTCTTGTGGCCTTCATAAGGGTCCTGAAAGGCATTAGAAGGGTCTGGGGGCTTTTAGATGGGTCCTGAGGCAATCTAGAAGGGTCTAGGGGCCTTTACATGGGTCTTGAGAGTCATTAGAAGGGTGTGGAGGCCTTTAGAAAAGCCCTGAGGAGCTCTAGAAGGGTCTGTGGTCCTTTAGAAGGGTCTTCAGGGGCTCTAGAAGGGTCTGGGGACCTTTAGAAAGGCCCTGTGGGGCATTAGAAGGGTCTGGGGGCCTTTAGAATACTCCTGAGGGGCAGTAGAAGGGTCTGGGGACCTTTATAAGTGTCCTGACGTGCTCTAGAAGGGTCTGGGAACCTTTATAAATGCCCTGAGGGGCATTAGAAGGGTCTAAGGGCCTTTAGAAAGGTCCTGAGGGGCATTAGAAGGGTCTTGTGGCCTTCATAAGGGTCCTGGAAGGCATTAGAAGGGTCTGGGGGCTTTTAGATGGGTCCTTAGGCAATCTAGAAGGGTCTAGGGGCCTTTACATGGGTCTTGAGGGTCATTAGAAGGGTGTGGAGGCCTTTAGAAAGGCCCTGAAAGGCATTAGAAGCGTCTGGGGGCTTTTATATGGGTCCTGAGGCAATCTAGAAGGGTCTGGGGGCCTTTACATGGGTCCTGAGCATCATTAGAAGGGTGTGGAGGCCTTTAGAAAGGCCCTGAGGGGCTCTAGAAGGGTCTGGGGGCCTTTAGAAGGGTCTTCAGGGGCTCTAGAACGGTCTGGGGACCTTTAGAAAGGCCCTGTGGGGCATTAGAAGGGTCTGGGGGCCTTTAGAATGCTCCTGAGGGGCAGTAGAAGGGTCTGGGAACCTTTATAAATGCCCTGAGGGGCATTAGAAGGGTCTGAGGGCCTTTAGAAAGGTCCTGAGGGGCATTAGATGGGTCTTGTGGCCTTCATAAGGGTCCTGAAAGGCATTAGAAGGGTCTGGGGGCTTTTAGATGGGTCCTGAGGCAATCTAGAAGGGTCTAGGGGCCTTTACATGGGTCTCGAGGGTCATTAGAAGGGTGTGGAGGCCTTTAGAAAGGCCCTGAAATGCATTAGAAGGGTCTGGGGGCTTTTAGATGGGTCCTGAGGCAATCTAGAAGGGTCTGGGGGCCTTTACATGGGTCTTGAGGGTCATTAGAAGGGTGTGGAGGCCTTTAGAAAGGCCCTGAGGAGCTCTAGAAGGGTCTGGGGGCTATTAGAAGCGTCCTGAGGGGGTCCTAGAAGGGTCTGGGGGCCTTTTTAAAGGCCCTCAGGGGGATTATAAGGGTCTCGCGGCCTTTAGAATGGCCCAGAGTGGCATTAGAAGGGTCTGGGTGCCTTTAGAAATGACGTGAGGGGCATTACAAAAGTATGGGGGCCTTTAGAAAGGCCCTGAGGGGCATTAGAAGGGTCTGGGGCTTTAGAATGGTCCTCAGGAGGGTCTAGAAGGGTCTGGAGGCATTTAAAACTGTCCTGAGAGGCTCTAGAAGGGTCTGGGTGCCTTTATAAGGGTCCTGAGGGGCATTAGAAGGGTCTGAGTGCCCTTATAAAAGCCCTGAGGGCAATTAGCGGGGTCTGGGGGACTTTAGAAGGGTCCTGAGGGGCTCTATAAGGGTCTGGGGGCCTTTAGAAGGGTCTTCAGGGGCTCTAGAAGGGTCTGGGGACCTTTAGAAAGGCCCTGTGAGGCATTAGAAGGGTCTGGGGGCCTTTAGAATGCTCCTGAGGGGCAGTAGAAGGGTCTGGGGACCTTTATAAAGGCCCTGACGGGCATTAGAATGGTCTGCGGGCCTTTAGAAGTGTCCTGAGGGGCTCTAGAATGGTCTGGGGGCCTTTATAAGGGTCCTGACGGGCTCTAGAAGGGTCTGGGAACCTTTATAAATGCCCTGAGGGGCATTAGAAGGGTCTGAGGGCCTTTAGAAAAGTCCTGAGGGGCATTAGAAGGGTCTTGTGGCCTTCATAAGGGTCCTGAAAGGCATTAGAAAGGTCTGGGGGCTTTTAGATGGCTATTGAGGCAATCTAGAAGGGTCTAGGGGCCTTTACATGGGTCTTGAGGGTCATTAGAAGGGTGTGGAGGCCTTTAGAAAAGCCCTGAAAGGCATTAGAAGGGTCTGGGGGCTTTTAGATGGGTCCTCAGGCAATCTAGAAGGGTCTGGGGGCCTTTACATGGGTCTTGAGGGTCATTAGAAGGGTGTGGAGGCCTTTAGAAAGGCCCTGAGGGGCTCTAGAAGGGTCTGGGGGCTATTAGAAGCGTCCTGAGGGGGTCCAGAATGGTCTGGGGGCCTTTAGAAATGACCTGAGGGGCATTAGAAGGGTATGGGGGCCTTTAGAAAGGCCCTGAGGGGCATTAGAAGGGTCTGAGGGCCTTTAGAATGGTCCTGAGGGGGTCTAGAAGGGTCTGGAGGCATTTAAAACTGTCCTGAGAGGCTCTAGAAGGGTCTGGGTGACTTTATAAGGGTCCTGAGGGTCATTAGAAGGGTCTGGGTGCCCTTATGAAAGCCCTGAGGGGAATTAGCAGGGACTGGGAGACTTTAGAAGGGTCCTGTGGGGCTCTATAAGGGTCTGGGGGCCTTTAGAAGGGTCTTCAGGGGCTCTAGAAGGGTCTGGGGACCTTTAGAAAGGCCCTGTGGGGCATTAGAAGGGTCTGGGGTCCTTTAGAATGCTCCTGAGGGGCAGTAGAAGGGTCTGGGGACCTTTATAAATGCCCTGAGGGGCATTAGAAGGGTCTGAGGGCCTTTAGAAAGGTCCTGAGGGGCATTAGAAGGGTCTTGTGGCCTTCATAAGGGTCCTGAAAGGCATTAGAAGGGTCTGGGGGCTTTTAGATGGGTCCTGAGGCAATCTAGAAGGGTCTAGGGGCCTTTACATGGGTCTCGAGGGTCATTAGAAGGGTGTGGAGGCCTTTAGAAAGGCCCTGAAATGCATTAGAAGGGTCTGGGGGCTTTTAGATGGGTCCTGAGGCAATCTAGAAGGGTCTGGGGGCCTTTACATGGGTCTTGAGGGTCATTAGAAGGGTGTGGAGGCCTTTAGAAAGGCCCTGAGGAGCTCTAGAAGGGTCTGGGGGCTATTAGAAGCGTCCTGAGGGGGTCCTAGAAGGGTCTGGGGGCCTTTTTAAAGGCCCTCAGGGGGATTATAAGGGTCTCGCGGCCTTTAGAATGGCCCAGAGTGGCATTAGAAGGGTCTGGGTGCCTTTAGAAATGACGTGAGGGGCATTACAAAAGTATGGGGGCCTTTAGAAAGGCCCTGAGGGGCATTAGAAGGGTCTGGGGCTTTAGAATGGTCCTCAGGAGGGTCTAGAAGGGTCTGGAGGCATTTAAAACTGTCCTGAGAGGCTCTAGAAGGGTCTGGGTGCCTTTATAAGGGTCCTGAGGGGCATTAGAAGGGTCTGAGTGCCCTTATAAAAGCCCTGAGGGCAATTAGCGGGGTCTGGGGGACTTTAGAAGGGTCCTGAGGGGCTCTATAAGGGTCTGGGGGCCTTTAGAAGGGTCTTCAGGGGCTCTAGAAGGGTCTGGGGACCTTTAGAAAGGCCCTGTGAGGCATTAGAAGGGTCTGGGGGCCTTTAGAATGCTCCTGAGGGGCAGTAGAAGGGTCTGGGGACCTTTATAAAGGCCCTGACGGGCATTAGAATGGTCTGCGGGCCTTTAGAAGTGTCCTGAGGGGCTCTAGAATGGTCTGGGGGCCTTTATAAGGGTCCTGACGGGCTCTAGAAGGGTCTGGGAACCTTTATAAATGCCCTGAGGGGCATTAGAAGGGTCTGAGGGCCTTTAGAAAAGTCCTGAGGGGCATTAGAAGGGTCTTGTGGCCTTCATAAGGGTCCTGAAAGGCATTAGAAAGGTCTGGGGGCTTTTAGATGGCTATTGAGGCAATCTAGAAGGGTCTAGGGGCCTTTACATGGGTCTTGAGGGTCATTAGAAGGGTGTGGAGGCCTTTAGAAAAGCCCTGAAAGGCATTAGAAGGGTCTGGGGGCTTTTAGATGGGTCCTCAGGCAATCTAGAAGGGTCTGGGGGCCTTTACATGGGTCTTGAGGGTCATTAGAAGGGTGTGGAGGCCTTTAGAAAGGCCCTGAGGGGCTCTAGAAGGGTCTGGGGGCTATTAGAAGCGTCCTGAGGGGGTCCAGAATGGTCTGGGGGCCTTTAGAAATGACCTGAGGGGCATTAGAAGGGTATGGGGGCCTTTAGAAAGGCCCTGAGGGGCATTAGAAGGGTCTGAGGGCCTTTAGAATGGTCCTGAGGGGGTCTAGAAGGGTCTGGAGGCATTTAAAACTGTCCTGAGAGGCTCTAGAAGGGTCTGGGTGACTTTATAAGGGTCCTGAGGGTCATTAGAAGGGTCTGGGTGCCCTTATGAAAGCCCTGAGGGGAATTAGCAGGGACTGGGAGACTTTAGAAGGGTCCTGTGGGGCTCTATAAGGGTCTGGGGGCCTTTAGAAGGGTCTTCAGGGGCTCTAGAAGGGTCTGGGGACCTTTAGAAAGGCCCTGTGGGGCATTAGAAGGGTCTGGGGTCCTTTAGAATGCTCCTGAGGGGCAGTAGAAGGGTCTGGGGACCTTTATAAATGCCCTGAGGGGCATTAGAAGGGTCTGAGGGCCTTTAGAAAGGTCCTGAGGGGCATTAGAAGGGTCTTGTGGCCTTCATAAGGGTCCTGAAAGGCATTAGAAGGGTCTGGGGGCTTTTAGATGGGTCCTGAGGCAATCTAGAAGGGTCTAGGGGCCTTTACATGGGTCTTGAGGGTCATTAGAAGGGTGTGGATGCCTTTCGAAAGGCGCTGAGGGGCTCTAGAAGGGTCTGGGGGCTATTAGAAGCGTCCTGAGGGGGTCCAGAAGGGTCTGGGGGCCTTTTTAAAGGCCCTCAGGGGGATTATAAGGGTCTCGCGGCTTTTAGAAAGGCCCTGAGTGGCATTACAAGGGCCTGGGGTCATATAGAAAGGCCCTGAGAGGTTCTAGAAGTGTGTGGGGTACTTTAGAAAGGCCCTGAGGGGCATTAGAAGGGTCTGGGGTCCTTTAGAATGGTCCTGAGGGGTTCTAGAAGGGTCTGGAGGCATATAAAACTGTCCTGAGAGGCTCTAGAAGGGTCTGGGTGCCTTTATAAGGGTCCTGAGGAGCTTTAGAAGGGTCTGGGTGCCCTTATAAAAGACCTGAGGGGAATTAGCAGGGTCTGGGGGACTTTAGAAGGGTCCTGAGGGGCATTAGAAGGGTCTTGTGGCCTTCATAAGGGTCCTGAAAGGCATTAGAAGGGTCTGGGGCTTTTAGATGGGTCCTGAGGCAATCCAGAAGGGTCTAGGGGCCTTTACATGGGTCTTGAGGGTCATTAGAAGGGTGTGGAGGCCTTTAGAAAGGCCTTGAAAGGCATTAGAAGGGTCTGGGGGCTTTTAGATGGGTCCTGAGGCAATCTAGAAGGGTCTGGGGGCCTTTACATGGGTCTTGAGGGTCATTAGAAGGGTGTGGAGGCCTTTAGCAAAGCCCTGAGGGGCTCTAGAAGGGTCTGGGGGCTATTAGAAGCGTCCTGAGGGGCTCTAGAAGGGTCTGGGGGCCTTTTTAAAGGCCCTCAGGGGGATTATAAGGGTCTCGCGGCCTTTAGAAAGGCCCTGAGTGGCATTAGAAGGGTCTGGGTGCCTTTAGAAATGACCTGAGGGGCATTAGAAGGGTATGGGGGCATTTAGAAAGGCCCTGTGGGGCATTAGAAGGGTCTGGGGGCCTTTAGAATGGTCCTGAGGGGGTCTAGAGGGGTCTGGAGGCATTTAAAACTGTCCTGAGAGGCTCTAGAAGGGTCTGGGTGCCTTTATAAGGGTCCTGAGGGGCATTAGAAGGGTCTGGGTGCCCTTATAAAAGCCCTGAGGGGAATTAGCAGGGTCTGGGGGCCTTTAGAAGGGTCCTGAGGGGCTCTATAAGGGTCTGGGGGCCTTTAGAAGGGTCTTGAGGGGCTCTAGAAGAGTCTGGGGACCTTTAGAAAGGCCCTGTGGGGCATTAGAAGGGTCTGGGGGCCTTTAGAAGGGTCTTCAGGGGCTCTAGAAGGGTCTGGGGACCTTTAGAAAGGCCCTGTGGGGCATTAGAAGGGTCTGGGGGCCTTTAGAATGCTCCTGAGGGGCAGTAGAATGGTCTGGGGACCTTTATAAGGGTCCTGACGGGCTCTAGAAGGGTCTGGGGACCTTTATAAGGGTCCTGACGGGCTCTAGAAGGGTCTGAGGGCCTTTAGAAAGGTCCTGAGGGGCATTAGAAGGGTCTTGTGGCCTTCATAAGGGTCCTGAAAGGCATTAGAAGGGTCTGGGGGCTTTTAGATGGGTCCTGAGGCAATCTAGAAGGGTCTGGGGGCCTTTACATGGGTCTTGAGTGTCATTAGAAGGGTGTGGAGGCCTTTAGAAAGGCCCTGAGGGGCTCTAGAAGGGTCTGGGGGCTATTAGAAGCATCCTGAGGGGGTCCAGAAGGGTCTGGGGGCCTTTTTAAAGGCCCTCAGGGGGATTATAAGGGTCTCGCGGACTTTAGAAAGGCCCTGAGTGGCATTAGACGGGTCTGGGTGCCTTTTAAAAAGACCTGAGGGGCATTAGAAGGGTATGGGGGCCTTTAGAAAGGCCCTGAGGGGCATTAGAAGGGTCTGGGTGCCTTTATAAGGGTCCTGAGGGGCATTAGAAGGGTCTGGGTGCCCTTATAAAAGTCCTGAAAGGAATTAGCAGGCTCTGGGTCCTTAGAAGGGTCCTGAGGGGCTCTGTAAGTGTCTGGGGGCCTTTAGAAGGGTCTTCAGGGGCTCTAGAAGGGTCTGGGGACCTTTAGAAAGGCCCTGACGGGCATTAGAAGGGTCTGGGGGCCTTTAGAATGCTCCTGAGTGGCAGTAGAAGGGTCTGGGGACGTTTATAAAGGCCCTGACAGGCATTAGAATGGTCTGCGGGATTTAGAAGTGTCCTGAGGGGCTCTAGAATGTTCTGGGGGCCTTTATAAGGGTCCTGACGGGCTCTAGAAGGGTCTGGGAACCTTTATAAATGCCCTGAGGGGCATTAGAAGGGTCTTGTGGCCTTGATAAGGGTCCTGAAAGGCATTAGAAGGCTCTGGGGGCTTTTAGATGGGTCCTGAGGCAATCTAGAATGGTCTAGGGGCCTTTACATGGGTCTTGAGGGTCATTAGAATGGTGTGGAGGCCTTTAGAAAGGCCCTGAAAGGCATTAGAAGGGTCTGGGTTCTTTTAGATGGTTCCTGATGCAATCTAGAAGGGTCTGGGGGCCTTTAAATGGGTCTTGAGGGTCATTAGAATGGTGTGGAGGCCTTTAGAAAGGCCCTGAAGGGCTCTATAAGGGTCTGGGGGCCTTTAGAAGGGTCTTCAGGGGCTCTAGAAGGGTCTGGGGACCTTTAGAAAGGCCCTGTGGGGCATTAGAAGGGTCTGGGGGCCTTTAGAATGCTCCTGAGGGGCAGTAGAAGGGTCTGGGGACCTTTATAAAGGCCCTGACGGGCATTAGAATGGTCTGCGGGATTTAGAAGTTTCCTCAGGGGCTCTAGAATGGTCTGGGGGCCTTTATAAGGGTCCTGACGGGCTCTAGAAGGGTCTGGGAACCATTATAAATGCCCTGAGGGGCATTAGAAGGGTCTGAGGGCCTTTAGAAAGGTCCTGAGGGGCATTAGAAGGGTCTTGTGGCCTTGATGAGGGTCCTGAAAGGCATTAGAAGGCTCTGGGGGCTTTTAGATGGGTCCTGAGGCAATCTAGAAGGGTCTAAAGGCCTTTATATGGGTCTTGAGGGTCATTAGAAGGGTGTGGAGGCCTTTAGAAAGGCCCTGAGGGGCTCTAAAAGGGTCTGGGGGCTATTAGAAGCGTCCTGAGGGGGTCCAGAAGGGTCTGGGGTCCTTTTTAAAGGCCCTGTGGGGCATTAGAAGGGTCTGGGGGCCTTTAGAATGCTCCTGAGGGGCAGTAGAAGGGTCTGGGGACCTTTTTAAGTGTCCTGACGGGCTCTAGAATGGTCTGGGAACCTTTATAAATGCCCTGAGGGGCATTAGAAGGGTCTGAGGGCCTTTAGAAAGGTCCTGAGGGGCATTAGAAGGTTCTTGTGGCCTTCATAATGGTCCTGAAAGGCATTAGAAGGGTCTGGGGGCTTTTAGATGGGTCCTGAGGCAATCTAGAAGGGTCTAGGGGCCTTTACATGGGTCTTGAGGGTCATTAGAAGGGTGTGGAGGCCTTTAGAAAGGCCCTGAGGGGCTCTAGAAGGGTCTGGGGGCCTTTAGAAGGGTCTTCAGGGGCTATAGAGGGGTCTGGGGGCCTTTAGAAAGGCCCTGATGGGCATTAGAAGGGTCTGGGGGCCTTTAGAATGCTCCTGAGGGGCAGTAGAAGGGTCTGGGGACCTTTCTAAATGCCCTGAGTGGCATTAGAAGGGTCTGAGGGCCTTTATAAAGGTCCTGAGGGGTATTAGAAGGGTCTTGTGGCCTTCATAAGGGTCCTGAAAGGCATTAGAAGGGTCTGGGGCTTTTAGATGGGTCCTGAGGCAATCTAGAAGGGTCTAGGGGCCTTTACATGGGTCTTGAGGGTCATTAGAAGGGTGTGGAGGCCTTTAGAAAGGCCCTGAAAGGCATTAGAAGGGTCTGGGGGCTTTTAGATGGGTCCTGAGGCAATCTAGAAGGGTCTAGGGGCCTTTACATGGGTCTTGAGTGTCCTTAGAAGGGTGTGGAGGCCTTTAGAAAGGCCCTGAGGGGCTCTAGAAGGGTCTGGGGGCTATTAGAAGCGTCCTGAGGGGGTCCTGAAGGGTCTGGGGGCCTTTTTAAAGGCCCTCAGGGGGATTATAAGGGTCTCGCGGCCTTTAGAAAGGCCCTGAGTGGCATTAGAAGGGTCTGGGTGCCTTTAGAAATGACCTGAGGGGCATTAGAAGGGTATGGGGGCATTTAGAAAGGCCCTGTGGGGCATTAGATGGGTCTGGGGGCCTTTAGAATGGTCCTGAGGGGGTCTAGAAGGGTCTGGAGGCATTTAAAACTGTCCTGAGAAGCTCTAGAAGGGTCTGGGTGCCTTTATAAGGGTCCTGAGGGGCATTAGAAGGGTCTTGTGGCCTTCATAAGGGTCCTGAAAGGCACTAGAAGGGTCTGGGGGCTTTTAGATGTGTCCTGAGGCAATCTAGAAGGGTCTAGGGGCCTTTACATGGGTCTTGAGGGTCATTATAAGGGTGTGGAGGCCTTTAGAAAGGCCCTGAAAGGCATTAGAAGGGTCTGGGGGCCTTTAGAAGGGTCTTCAGGGGCTCTAGAAGGGTCTGGGGACCTTTAGAAAGGCCCTGTGGGGCATTAGAAGGGTCTGGGGGCCTTTAGAATGCTCCTGAGGGGCAGTAGAATGGTCTGGGGACCTTTATAAGGGTCCTGACGGGCTCTAGAAGGGTCTGGGGACCTTTATAAGGGTCCTGACGGGCTCTAGACGGGTCTGAGGGCCTTTAGAAAGGTCCTGAGGAGCATTAGAAGGGTCTTGTGGCCTTCATAAGGGTCCTGAAAGGCATTAGAAGGGTCTGGGGGCTTTTAGATGGGTCCTGAGGCAATCTAGAAGGGTCTAGGGGCCTTTACAGGGGTCTTGAGGGTCATTAGAAGGGTGTGGAGGCCTTTAGAAAGGCCCTGAAAGGAATTAGAAGGGTCTGGGTGCCTTTAGAAATGACCTGAGGGGCATTAGAAGTGTATGGGGGCCTTTAGAAAGGCCCTGAGGGGCATTAGAAGGATCTGGGGGCCTTTAGAAGGGTCCTGAGGTGCATTAGAAGGGTCTGGGGGCCTTTAGAATGGTCCTGAGGGGGTCTAAAAGGGTCTGGAGGCATTTAAAACTGTCCTGAGAGGCTCTAGAAGGGTCTGGGTGCCTTTATAAGGGTCCTGAGGGGCATTAGAAGGGTCTGGGTGCCCTTATAAAAGCCCTGAGGGAAATTAGCAGGGTCTGGGGGCCTTTAGAAGGGTCCTGAGGGGCTCTATAAGGGTCTGGGGGCCTTTAGAAGGGTCTTCAGGGGCTCTAGAGGGGTCTGGGGACCTTTAGAAAGGCCCTGAGGGGCATTAGAAGGGTCTGAGGGCCTTTATAAAGGTCCTGAGGGGCATGAGAAGGGTCTTGTGGCCTTCATAAGGGTCCTGAAAGGCATTAGAAGGCTCTGGGGGCTTTTAGATGGGTCCTGAGGCAATCTAGAAGGGTCTAGGGGCCTTTACATGGTTCTTGAGGGTCATTAGAAGGGTGTGGAGGCATTTAGAAGGGTCCTGAAAGGCATTAGAAGGGTCTGGGGGCTTTTAGGTGGGTCCTGAGGCAATCTAGAAGGGTCCAGGGGCCTTTACATGGGTCTTGAGTGTCATTAGAAGGGTGTGGAGGCCTTTAGAAAGGCCCTGAGGTGTTCTAGAAGGGTCTGGGGGCTATTAGAAGCGTCCTGAGGGGGTCCAGAAGGGTCTGGGGGCCTTTTTAAAGGCCCTCAGGGGGATTATAAGGGTCTCGCGGACTTTAGAAAGGCCCTGAGTGGCATTAGACGGGTCTGGGTGCCTTTTAAAAAGACCTGAGGGGCATTAGAAGGGTATGGGTGCCTTTAGAAAGGCCCTGAGGGGCATTAGAATGGTCTGGGTGCCTTTATAAGGGTCCTGAGGGGCATTAGAAGGGTCTGGGTGCCCTTATAAAAGTCCTGAAAGGAATTAGCAGGGTCTGGGTCCTTAGAAGGGTCCTGAGGGGCTCTGTAAGTGTCTGGGGGCCTTTAGAAGGGTCTTCAGGGGCTCTAGAAGGGTCTGGGGACCTTTAGAAAGGCCCTGACGGGCATTAGAAGGGTCTGGGGGCCTTTAGAATGCTCCTGAGTGGCAGTAGAAGGGTCTGGGGACGTCTATAAAGGCCCTGACAGGCATTAGAATGGTCTGCGGTATTTAGAAGTGTCCTGAGAGGCTCTAGAATGTTCTGGGGGCCTTTATAAGGGTCCTGACGGGCTCTAGAAGGGTCTGGGAACCTTTATAAATCCCTGAGGGGCATTAGAAGGGTCTTGTGGCCTTCATAAGGGTCCTGAAAGGCATTAGAAGGGTCTGGGGGCTTTTAGATGGGTCCTGAGGCAATCTAGAATGGTCTAGGGGCCTTTACATGGGTCTTGAGGGTCATTAGAATGGTGTGGAGGCCTTTAGAAAGGCCCTGAAGGGCTCTATAAGGGTCTGGGGGCCTTTAGAAGGGTCTTCAGGGGCTCTAGAAGGGTCTGGGGACCTTTAGAAAGGCCCTGTGGGGCATTAGAAGGGTCTGGGGGCCTTTAGAATGCTCCTGAGGGGCAGTAGAAGGGTCTGGGGACCTTTATAAAGGCCCTGACGGGCATTAGAATGGTCTGCGGGATTTAGAAGTTTCCTGAGGGGCTCTAGAATGGTCTGGGGGCCTTTATAAGGGTCCTGACGGGCTCTAGAAGGGTCTGGGAACCATTATAAATGCCCTGAGGGGCATTAGAAGGGTCTGAGGGCCTTTAGAAAGGTCCTGAGGGGCATTAGAAGGGTCTTGTGGCCTTGATGAGGGTCCTGAAAGGCATTAGAAGGGTCTGGGGGCTTTTAGATGGGTCCTGAGGCAATCTAGAAGGGTCTAGGGGCCTTTACATGGGTCTTGAGGGTCATTAGAAGGGTGTGGAGGCCTTTAGAAAGGCCCTGAGGGGCTCTAGAAGGGTCTGGGGGCTATTAGAAGCGTCCTGAGTGGGTCCAGAAGGGTCTGGGGTCCTTTTTAAAGGCCCTCAGGGGGATTATAAGGGTCTCGCGGCCTTTAGAAAGGCCCTGAGTGGCATTACAAGGGCCTGGGGTCATATAGAAAGGCCCTGAGAGGCATTAGAAGGGTCTGGGGGCCTTTAGAATGGTCCTGAGGGGGTCTAGAAGGGTCTGGAGGCATTTAAAACTGTCCTGAGAGGCTCTAGAAGGGTCTGGGTGCCTTTATAAGGGTCCTGAGGGGCATTAGAAGGGTCTGGGTGCCCTTATAAAAGCCCTGAGGGGAATTAGCAGGGGCTGGGGGACTTTAGAAGGGTCCTGAGGGGCTCTATAAGGGTCTGGGGGCCTTTAGAAGGGTCTTCCGGGGCTCTTGAAGGGTCTGGGGACCATTAGAAAGGCCCTGTGGGGCATTAGAAGGGTCTGGAGGCCTTTAGAATGCTCCTGAGGGGCAGTAGAAGGGTCTGGGGACCTTTATAAGTGTCCTGACGGGCTCTAGAAGGGTCTGGGAACCTTTATAAATGCCCTGAGGGGCATTAGAAGGGTCTGTGGGCCTTTAGAAAGGTCCTGAGGGGCATTAGAAGGGTCTTGTGGCCTTCATAAGGGTCCTGAAAGTCATTAGAAGGGTCTGGGGGCTTTTAGATGGGTCCTGAGGCAATCTAGAAGGGTCTAGGGGCCTTTACATGGGTCTTGAGGGGCATTAGAAGGGTCTGAGGGCCTTTAGAAGGGTCCTGAGGTGCATTAGAAGGGTCTGGGGGCTTTTAGATGGGTCCTGAGGCAATCTAGAAGGGTCTGGGGGCCTTTACATGGGTCTTGAGGGTCATTAGAAGGGTGTGGAGGCCTTTAGAAAGGCGCTGAGGGGCATTAGAAGGGTCTGGGGGCCTTTAGAATGCTCCTGAGGGGCAGTAGAAGGGTCTCGGGACCTTTATAAGGCCCTGACTGTCATTAGAATGGTCTGCAGGCCTTTAGAAGTGTCCTGAGGGGCTCAAGAATGCTCTGGAGGCCTTTATAAGGGTCCTGACGGGCTCTAGAAGGGTCTGGGAACCTTTATAAATCCCCTGAGGGGCATTGGAAGGGTCTTGAGGCATTCATAAGGGTCCTGAAAGGCATTAGAAGGGTCTGGGGGCTTTTAGATGGGTCCTGAGGCAATCTAGAAGGGTCTAGGGGCCTTTACATGGGTCTTGAGGGTCATTAGAAGGGTGTGGATGCCTTTAGAAAGGCTCTGAGGGGCTCTAGAAGGGTCTGGGGGCTATTAGAAGCGTCCTGAGGGGGTCCAGAAGGGTCTGGGGGCCTTTTTAAAGGCCCTCATGGGGATTATAAGGGTCTCGCGGCTTTTAGAAAGGCCCTGAGTGGCATTACAAGGGTCTGGGGTCATATAGAAAGGCCCTGAGAGGTTCTAGAAGTGTCTGGGGTACTTTAGAAAGGCCCTGAGGGGCATTAGAAGGGTCTGGGGGCCTTTAGAATGGTCCTGAGGTGTTCTAGAAGGGTTTGGAGGCATTTAAAACTGTCCTGAGAGGCTCTAGAAGGGTCTGGGTGCCTTTATAAAAGCACTGAAAGGAATTAGCAGGGTCTGGGGGACTTTAGAAGTGTCCTGAGGGGCTCTATAAGGGTCTGGGGGCCCTTAGAAGGGTCTTCACGGGCTCTAGAGGGGTCTGGGGACCTTTAGAAAGGCCCTGTGGTGCATTAGAAGGGTCTGGGGGCCTTTAGAATGCTCCTGAGGGGCTCTATAAGGGTCAGGGGACCTTTATAAGTGTCCTGACTGGCTCTAGAAGGGTCTGGGAACCTTTATAAATGCCCTGAGGGGCATTAGAAGGGTATGAGGGCCTTTAGAAAGGTCCTGAGGGGCAGTAGAAGGGTCTTGTGGCCTTCATAAGGGTCCTGAAAGGCATTAGAAGGGTCTGGGGGCTTTTAGATGGGTCCTGAGGCAATCTAGAAGGGTCTAGGGGCCTTTACATGGGTCTTGAGAGTCATTAGAAGGGTGTGGAGGCCTTTAGACAGGCCCTGAGGGGCTCTAGAAGGGTCTGGGGTCCTTCAGAAGGGTCTTCAAGGGCTCTAGAAGGGTCTGCGGACCTTTAGAAAGGCCCTGTGGGGCATTAGAAGGGTCTGGGGGCCTTTAGAATGCTCCTGAGGGGCAGTAGAAGGGTCTGGGGACCTTTATAAGTGTCCTGACGGGCTCTAGAAAGGTCTGGGAACCTTTATAAATGCCCTGAGGGGCATTAGAAGGGTCTAAGGGCCTTTAGAAAGGTCCTGAGGGGCATTAGAAGGTTCTTGTGGCCTTCATAATGGTCCTGAAAGGCATTAGAAGGGTCTGGGGGCTTTTAGATGGGTCCTGAGGCAATCTAGAAGGGTCTAGGAACCTTTACGTGGGTCTTGAGGGTCATTAGAAGGGTGTGGAGGCCTTTAGAAAGGCCCTGAGGGGCTCTAGAAGGGTCTGGGGGCCTTTAGAAGGGTCTTCAGGGGCTATAGAGGGGTCTGGGGGCCTTTAGAAAGGCCCTGATGGGCATTAGAAGGGTCTGGGGGCCTTTAGAATGGTCCTGAGGGGGTCTAGAAGGGTCTGGAGGCATTTAAAACTGTCCTGAGAGGCTCTAGAAGGGTCTGGGTGCCTTTATAAGGGTCCTGAGGGGCATTAGAAGGGTCTGGGTGCCCTTATAAAAGCACTGAAAGGAATTAGCAGGGTCTGGGGGCCTTTAGAAGGGTCCTGAGGGGCTCTAGAAGGGTCTGGGGGCCTTTAGAAGGGTCTTCAGGGGCTCTAGAAGGGTCTGGGGACCTTTAGAAAGGCCCTGTGGGGCATTAGAAGGGTCTGGGGGCCTTTAGAATGCTCCTGAGGGGCAGTAGAAGGGTCTGAGGAACTTTATAAGGCCCTGACGGGCATTAGAATGGTCTGCGGGCCTTTAGAATTGTCCTGAGGGGCTCTAGAATGGTCTGGGGGCCTTTATAAGGGTCCTGACATGCTCTAGAAGGGTCTGGGAACCTTTATAAATGCCCTAAGGGGCATTAGAAGGGTCTGAGGGCCTTTAGAAAAGTCCTGAGGGGCATTAGAAGGGTCTGGGGGCCTTTAGAATGGTCCTGAGGGGGTCTAGAAGGGTCTGGAGGCATTTAAAACTGTCCTGAGAGGCTCTAGAAGGGTCTGGGTGCCTTTATAAGGGTCCTGAGGGGCATTAGAAGGGTCTGGGTGCCCTTATAAAAGCCCTGAGGAGAATTAGCAGGGCCTAGGGGACTTTAGAAGGGTCCTTAAGGGCTCTATAAGGGTCTGGGGGCCTTTAGAAGGGTCTTGAGGGGCTCTAGAAGGGTCTGGGGACCTTTAGAAAGGCCCTGTGTGGCATTAGAAGGGTCGGGGGGCCTTTAGAAGGGTCTTCAGTGGCTCTAGAAGGGTCTGGGGACCTTTAGAAAGGCCCTGGGGGGCATTAGAAGGGTCTGAGGGCCTTTAGAATGCTCCTGAGGGGCAGTAGAAGGGTCTGGAGACCTTTATAAGTGTCCTGACGTGCTCTAGAAGGGTCTGGGAACCTTTATAAATGCCCTGAGGTGCATTAGAAGGGTCTGAGGGCCTTTAGAAAGGTCCTGAGGGGCATTAGAAGGGTCTTCTGGCCTTCATAAGTGTCCTGGAAGGCATTAGAAGGGTCTGGGGGCTTTTAGATGGGTCCTGAGGCAATCTAGAAGTGTCTAGGGGCCTTTACATGGGTCTTGAGGGTCATTAGAAGGGTGTGGATGCCTTTAGAAAGGCGCTGAGGGGCTCTAGAAGGGTCTGGGGGCTATTAGAAGTGTCCTGAGGGGGTCCAGAAGGGTCTGGGGGCCTTTTTAAAGGCCCTCAGGGGGATTATAAGGGTCTCGCGGCTTTTAGAAAGGCCCTGAGTGGCATTACAAGGGTCTGGGGTCATATAGAAAGGCCCTCAGAGGTTCTAGAAGTGTCTGGGATACTTTAGAAATGCGCTGAGGGGCATTAGAAGGGTCTGGGGGCCTTTAGAATGGTCCTGAGCGGGTCTAGAAGGGTCTGGAGGCATTTAAAGCTGTCCTGAGAGGCTCTAGAAGGGTCTGGGTGCCTTTATAAGTGTCCTGAAGAGCTTTAGAAGGGTCTGGGTGCCCTTATAAAAGCCCTGAGGGGAATTAGCAGGGTCTGGGGGACTTTAGAAGGGTCCTGAGGTGCTCTATAATGGTCTTGGGGCCTTTAGAAGGGTCTTCAGGGGCTCTAGAAGGGTCTGGGGACCTTTAGAAAGGCCCTGTGGGGCATTAGAAGGGTCTGGGGGCCTTTAGAATGCTCCTGAGGGGCAGTAGAAGGGTCTGGGGACATTTATAAGTGTCCTGACGTGCTCTAGAAGGGTCTGGGTACCTTTATATATGCCCTGAGGGGCATTAGAAGGGTCTGAGGGCCTTTTAGAAAGGTCCTGAGGGGCTCTAGAAGGGTCTTGTTGCCTTCATAAGGGTCCTGAAAGGCATTAGAAGAGTCTGGGGGCTTTTAGATGGGTCCTGAGGCAATCTAGAAGGGTCTAGGGGCCTTTACATGGGTCTTGAGGGTCATTAGAAGGTTGTGGAAACCTTTAGAAAGGCCCTGAAAGGCATTAGAAGGGTCTGGGGGCTTTTAGATGGGTCCTGAGGCAATCTAGAAGGGTCTGGGGGCCTTTACATGGGTCTTGAGGGTCATTAGAAGGGTGTGGAGGCCTTTAGAAAGGCCCTGAAAGGCATTAGAAGGGTCTGGGGGCCTTTACATGGGTCTTGAGGGTCATTAGAAGGGTGTGGAGGCCTTTAGCAAAGCCCTGAGGGGCTCTAGAAGGGTCTGGGGGCTATTAGAAGCGTCCTGAGGGGCTCTAGAAGGGTCTGGGGGCCTTTTTAAAAGCCCTCAGGGGGATTATAAGGGTCTCGCGGCCTTTAGAAAGGCCCTGAAAAGCATTAGAAGGGTCTGGGAGCCTTTAGAAATGACCTGAGGGGCATTAGAAGGGTATGGGGGCATTTAGAAAGGCCCTGAGGGGCATTAGAAGGGTCTGGGGGCCTTTAGAAGGGTCCTGAGGGGCATTAGACGGGTCTGGGGGCCTTTAGAATGGTCCTGAGAGGGTCTAGAAGGGTCTGGAGGTATTTAAAACTGTCCTGAGAGGCTCTAGAAGGGTCTGGGTGCCTTTATAAGGGTCCTGAGGGGCTTTAGAAGGGTCTGGGTGCCCTTATAAAAGCCCTGAGGGGAATTAGCAGGGTCTGCGGGCCTTTAGAAGGGTCCTGAGGGGCTCTATAAGGGTCTGGGTCCTTTAGAAGGGTCTTCAGGGGCTCTAGAAGGGTCTGGGGACCTTTGGAAAGGCCCTGTGGGGCATTAGAAGGGTCTGGGGGCCTTTAGAATGCTCCAGAGGGGCAGTAGAAGGGTCTGGGGACGTTTATAAAGGCCCTGACGGGCATTAGAATGGTCTGTGAGATTTAGAAGTGTCCTGAGAGGCTCTAGAATGTTCTGGGGGCCTTTATAAGGGTCCTGACGGGCTCTAGAAGGGTCTGGGAACCTTTATAAATGCCCTGAGGGGCATTAGAAGGGTCTTGTGGCCTTGATAAAGGTCCTGAAAGGCATTAGAAGGCTCTGGGGGCTTTTAGATGGGTCCTGAGGCAATCTAGAATGGTCTGGAGGCCTTTACATGGGTCTTGAGGGTCATTAGAAGGGTGTGGAGGCCTTTAGAAAGGCCCTGAAAGGCATTAGAAGGGTCAGGGGGCCTTTACATGGGTCTTGAGGGTCATTAGAAGGGTGTGGAGGCCTTTAGAAAAGCCCTGAGGGGCTCTAGAAGGGTCTGGGGGCTATTAGAAGCGTCCTGAGGGGCTCTAGAAGGGTCTGGGGGCCTTTTTAAAAGCCCTCAGGGGGATTATAAGGGTCTCGCGGCCTTTAGAAAGGCCCTGAAAAGCATTAGAAGGGTCTGGTAGCCTTTAGAAATGACCTGAGGGGCATTAGAAGGGTATGGGGGCATTTAGAAAGGCCCTGAGGGGCATTAGAAGGGTCTGGGGGCCTTTAGAAGGGTCCTGAGGGGCATTAGAAGGGTCTGGGGGCCTTTAAAATGGTCCTGAGGTGGGCTAGAAGGGTCTGGAGGCATTTAAAACTGCCTTGAGATGCTCTAGAAGGGTCTGGGTGCCTTTATAAGGGTCCTGAGGGGCATTAGAAGGGTCTGGGTGCCCTTATAAAAGCCCTGAGGGGAATTAGCAGGGTCTGGGGGACTTTAGAAGGGTCCTGAGGGGCTCTATAAGGGTCTGGGTCCTTTAGAAGGGTCTTCAGGGGCTCCAGAAGGGTCTGGGGACCTTTAGAAAAGCCCTGTGGGGCATTAGAAGGGTCTGGGGACGTTTATAAAGGCCCTGACGGGCATTAGAATGGTCTGCGAGATTTACAAGTGTCCTGAGAGGCTCTAGAATGTTCTGGCGGCCTTTATAAGGGTCCTGACGGGCTCTAGAAGGGTCTGGGAACCTTTATAAATGCCCTGAGGGGCATTAGAAGGGTCTGAGGGCCTTTAGAAAGGTCCTGAGGGGCATTAGAAGGGTCTTGTGGCCTTCATAAGGGTCCTGAAATGCATTAGAAGGGTCTGGGGGCTTTTAGATGGGTCCTGAGGCAATCTAGAAGGGTCTAGGGGCCTTTACATGGGTCTTGAGGGTCATTAGAAGGTTGTGGAAACCTTTAGAAAGGCCCTGAAAGGCATTAGAAGGGTCTGGGGGCTTTTAGATGGGTCCTGAGTGGGTCCAGATAGGTCTGGGGGCCTTTTTAAAGGCCTTCAGGGGGATTATAAGGGTCTGGCGGCCTTTAGAAAGGCCCTGAGTGGCATTACAAGGGCCTGGGGTCAAATAGAAAGGCCCTGAGGGGCATTAGAAGGGTCTGGGGGCCTTTAGAATGGTCCTGAGGGGGTCTAGAAGAGTCTGGAGGCATTTAAAACTGTCCTGAGAGACTCTAGAAGGGTCTGGGGGCAATTAAAAGGGTCCTGAAGAGCTTTAGAAGGGTCTGGGTGCCCTTATAAAAGCCCTGAGTGGAATTAGCAGGGTCTGGGGGACTTTAGAAGGGTCCTGAGGAGCTCTATAAGGGTCTGGGGGCCTTTAGAAGGGTCTTCAGGGGCTCTAGAAGGGTCTGGGGACCTTTAGAAAGGCCCTGTGGGGCATTAGAAGGGTCTGGGGGCCTTTATAAGGGTCCTGACGGGCTCTAGAAGGGTCAGGGGACCTTTATAAGGGTCATGACGGGCTCTAGAAGGGTCTGAGGGCCTTTAGAAAGGCCCTGAGTGGCATTACAAGGGTCTGGGGTCATATAGAAAGGCCCTGAGAGGTTCTAGATGTGTCTGGGGTACTTTAGAAATGCCCTGAGGGGCATTAGAAGGGTCTGGGGGCCTTTAGAATGGTCCTGAGGTTTTCTAGAAGGGTCTGGAGGCATTTAAAACTGTCCTGAGAGGCTCTAGAACGGTCTGGGTGCCTTTATAAGAGTCCTGAGGGGCTTTAGAAGGGTCTGGGTGCCCTTATAAAAGCCCTGAGGGGAATTAGCAGGGTCTGGGGGACTTTAGAAGTGTCCTGAGGGGCTCTATAAGGGTCTGGGGGCCCTTAGAAGGGTCTTCAGGGGCTCTAGAAGGGTCTGCGGACCTTTAGAAAGGCCCTGTGGGGCATTAGAAGGGTCTGGGGGCCTTTAGAATGCTCCTGAGGGGCAGTAGAAGGGTCTTGTGGCCTTCATAAGGGTCCTGAAAGGCATTAGAAGGGTCTGGGGGCTTTTAGATGGGTCCTGAGGCAATCTAGAAGGGTCTAGGGGCCTTTACATGGGTCTTGAGAGTCATTAGAAGGGTGTGGAGACCTTTAGACAGGCCCTGAGGGGCTCTAGAAGGGTCTGGGGTCCTTTAGAAGGGTCTTCAAGGGCTCTAGAAGGGTCTGGGGACCTTTAGAAAGGCCCTGTGGGGCATTAGAAGGGTCTGGGGGCCTTTAGAATGCTCCTGAGGGGCAGTAGAAGGGTCTGGGGACCTTTATAAGTGTCCTGACGGGCTCTAGAAGGGTCTGGGAACATTTATAAATGCCCTGAGGGGCATTAGAAGGGTCTAAGGGCCTTTAGAAAGGTCCTGAGGGGCATTAGAAGGTTCTTGTGTCATTCATAATGGTCCTGAAAGGCATTAGAAGGGTCTGGGGGCTTTTAGATGGGTCCTGAGGCAATCTAGAAGGGTCTAGGGGCCTTTACATGGGTCTTGAGGGTCATTAGAAGGGTCTGGGGGCCTTTAGAATGGTCCTGAGGGGGTCTAGAAGGGTCTGGAGGCATTTAAAACTGTCCTGAGAGGCTCTAGAAGGGTCTGGGGGCCTTTTTAAAGGCCCTCAGGGGGATTATAAGGGTCTCGCGGCCTTTATAAAGGCCCTGAGTGGCATTAGAAGGGTTTGGGTGCCTTTAGAAATGACCTGAGGGGCATTAGAAGGGTATGGGGGCCTTTAGAAAGGCCCTGATGGGCATTAGAAGGGTCTGGGGGCCTTTAGAATGGTCCTGAGGGGGTCTAGAAGGGTCTGGAGGCATTTAAAACTGTCCTGAGAGGCTCTAGAAGGGTCTGGGTGCCTTTATAAGGGTCCTGAGGGGCATTAGAAGGGTCTGGGTGCCCTTATAAAAGCACTGAAAGGAATTAGCAGGGTCTGGGGGCCTTTAGAAGGGTCCTGAGGGGCTCTATAAGGGTCTGGGGGCCTTTAGAATGCTCCTGAGGGGCAGTAGAAGGGTCTGGGGACCTTTATAAGGCCCTGACGGGCATTAGAATGGTCTGCGGGCCTTTAGAATTGTCCTGAGGGGCTCTAGAATGGTCTGGGGGCCTTTATAAGGGTCCTGACATGCTCTAGAAGGGTCTGGGAACCTTTATAAATGCCCTAAGGGGCATTAGAAAGGTCTGAGGGCCTTTAGAAAAGTCCTGAGGGGCATTAGAAGGGTCTGGGGGCCTTTAGAATGGCCCTGAGGGGGTTTAGAAGGGTCTGGAGGCATTTAAAACTGTCCTGAGAGGCTCTAGAAGGGTCTGGGTGCCTTTATAAGGGTCCTGTGTGGCATTAGAAGGGTCTGGGGGCCTTTAGAAGGGTCTTCTGGGGCTCTAGAAGGGTCTGCGGACCTTTAGAAAGGCCCTGGGGGACATTAGAAGGGTCTGAGGGCCTTTAGAATGCTCCTGAGGGGCAGTAGAAGGGTCTGGAGACCTTTATAAGTGTCCTGACGTGCTCTAGAAGGGTCTGGGAACCTTTAAAAATGCCCTGAGGTGCATTAGAAGGGTCTGAGGGCCTTTAGAAAGGTCCTGAGGGGCATTAGAAGGGTCTTGTGGCCTTCATAAGTGTCCTGGAAGGCATTAGAAGGGTCTGGGGGCTTTTAGATGGGTCCTGAGGCAATCTAGAAGGGTCTAGGGGCCTTTACATGGGTCTTGAGGGTCATTAGAAGGGTGTGGAGGCCTTTAGAAAGGCCCTGAAAGGCATTAGAATGGTCTGGGGGCTTTTAGATGGGTCCTCAGGCAATCTAGAAGGGTCTGGGGGCCTTTACATGGGTCTTGAGGGTCATTAGAAGGGTGTGGAGGCCTTTAGAAAGGCCCTGAGGGGCTCTAGAAGGGTCTGGGGGCTATTAGAAGCGTCCTGAGGGGGTCCAGAATGGTCTGGGGGCCTTTAGAAATGACCTGAGGGGCATTAGAAAGGTATGGGGGCCTTTAGAAAGGCCCTGAGGGGCATTAGAAGGGTCTGGGGGCCTTTAGAATGGTCCTGAGGGGGTCTAGAAGGGTCTGGAGGTATTTAAATCTGTCCTGAGAGGCTCTAGAATGTTCTGGGGGCCTTTATAAGGGTCCTGATGGGCTCTAGAAGGGTCTGGGAACCTTTATAAATGCCCTGAGGGGCATTAGAAGGGTCTTGTGGCCTTGATAAGGGTCCTGAAAGGCATTAGAAGGCTCTGGGGGCTTTTAGATGGGTCCTGAGGCAATCTAGAATGGTCTAGGGGCCTTTACATGGGTCTTGAGGGTCATTAGAAGGGTGTGGAGGCCTTTAGAAAGGCCCTGAAAGGCATTAGAAGGGTCTGGGTTCTTTTAGATGGGTCCTGAAGCAATCTAGAAGGGTCTGGGGGCCTTTAAATGGGTCTTGAGGGTCATTAGAATGATGTGGAGGCCTTTAGAAAGGCCCTGAAGGGCTCTATAAGGGTCTTGGGGCCTTTAGAAGGGTCTTCAGGGGCTCTAGAAGGGTCTGGGGACCTTTAGAAAGGCCCTGTGGGGCATTAGAAGGGTCTGGGGGCCTTTAGAATGCTCCTGAGTGGCAGTAGAAGGGTCTTGTGGCCTTGATAAGGGTCCTGAAAGGCATTAGAAGGGTCTGGGGGCTTTTAGATGGGTCCTGAGGCAATCTAGAAGGGTCTAGGGGCCTTTACATGGGTCTTGATGGTCATTAGAAGGGTGTGGAGGCCTTTAGAAAGGCCCTGAGGGGCTCTAGAAGGGTCTGGGGGCTATTAGAAGCGTCCTGAGTCGGTCCAGAAGGGTCTGGGTGCCTTTTTAAAGGCCATCAGGGGGATTATAAGGGTCTCGCGGCCTTTAGAAAGGCCCTGAGTGGCATTTCAAGGTCCTGGGGTCATATAGAAAGGCCCTGAGGGGCATTAGAAGGGTCTGGGGGCCTTTAGAATGGTCGTGAGGGGGTCTAGAAGGGTCTGGAGGCATTTAAAACTGTCCTGAGAGGCTCTAGAAGGGTCTGGGTGCCTTTATAAGGGTCCTTACGGGCATTAGAAGGGTCTGGGTGCCCTTATAAAAGCCCTGAGGGGAATTAGCAGGGTCTGGGGGACTTTAGAAGGGTCCTGAGGGGCTCTATAAGGGTCTGGGGGCCTTTAGAAGGGTCTTCAGGGGCTCTAGAAGGGTCTGGGGACCATTAGAAAGGCCCTGTGGGGCATTAGAAGGGTCTGGAGGCCTTTAGAATACTCCTGAGGGGCAGTAGAAGGGTCTGGGGACCTTTATAAGTGTCCTGACGGGCTCTAGAAGGGTCTGGGAACCTTTATAAATGCCCTGAGGGGCATTAGAAGGGTCTGAGGGCCTTTAGAAAGGTCCTGAGGGGCATTAGAAGGGTCTTGTGGCCTTCATAAGGGTCCTGAAATGCATTAGAAGGGACTGGGGCTTTTAGATGGGTCCTGAGGCAATCTAGAAGGGTCTAGGGGCCTTTACATGGGTCTTGAGGGTCATTAGAAGGGTGTGGAAACCTTTAGAAAGGCCCTGAAAGGCATTAGAAGGGTCTGGGGTCTTTTAGATGGGTCCTGAGTGGGTCCAGATAGGTCTGGAGGCCTTTTTAAAGGCCCTCAGGGGGATTATAAGGGTCTGGCGGCCTTTAGAAAGGCCCTGAGTGGCATTACAAGGGCCTGCGGTCATATAGAAAGGCCCTGAGGGGCATTAGAAGGGTCTAGGGGCCTTTAGAATGGTCCTGAGGGGGTCTAGAAGGGTCTGGAGGCATTTAAAACTGTCCTGAGAGGCTCTAGAAGGGTCTGGGTGCCTTTATAAGGGTCCTGAGGAGCATTAGAAGGGTCTGGGTGCCCTTATAAAAGCCCTGAGGGGAATTAGCAGGGTCTGGGGGCCTTTAGAAGGGTGCTGAGGGGCTCTATAAGGGTCTGGGGGCCTTTAGAAGGGTCTTCAGGGGCTCTAGAGGGGTCTGGGGACCTTTAGAAAGGCCCTGTGGGGCATTAGAAGGGTCTGGGGGCCTTTAGAATGCTCCTGAGGGGCAGTAGAAGGGTCTGGGGACCTTTATAAGGGTCCTGAAGGGCTCTAGAAGGGTCTGGGGACCTTTATAAGGGTCCTGACGGGCTCTAGAAGGGTCTGAGGGCCTTTAGAAAGGTCCTGAGGGGCATTAGAAGGGTCTTGTGGCCTTCATAAGGGTCCTGAAAGGCATTAGAAGGGTCTGGGGGCTTTTAGATGGGTCCTGAGGCAATCTAGAAGGGTCTAGGGGCCTTTACATGGGTCTTGAGGGTCATTAGAAGGGTGTGGAGGCCTTTAGAAAGGCCCTGAGGGGCTCTAGAAGGGTCTGGGGGCTATTAGAAGCGTCCTGAGTGGGTCCAGAAGGGTCTGGGGGCCTTTTTAAAGGCCATCAGGGGGATTATAAGGGTCTCGCGGCCTTTAGAAAGGCCCTGAGTGGCATTTCAAGGGCCTGGGGTCATATAGAAAGGCCCTGAGGGGCATTAGAAGGGTCTGGGGGCCTTTAGAATGGTCGTGAGGGGGTCTAGAAGGGTCTGGAGGCATTTAAAACTGTCCTGAGAGGCTCTAGAAGGGTCTGGGTGCCTTTATAAGGGTCCTTACGGGCATTAGAAGGGTCTGGGTGCCCTTATAAAAGCCCTGAGGGGAATTAGCAGGGTCTGGGGGACTTTAGAAGGGTCCTGAGGGGCTCTATAAGGGTCTGGGGGCCTTTAGAAGGGTCTTCAGGGGCTCTAGAGGGGTCTGGGGACCATTAGAAAGGCCCTGTGGGGCATTAGACGGGTCTGGAGGCCTTTAGAATACTCCTGAGGGGCAGTAGAAGGGTCTGGGGACCTTTATAAGTGTCCTGACGGGCTCTAGAAGGGTCTGGGAACCTTTATAAATGCCCTGAGGGGCATTAGAAGGGTCTGAGGGCCTTTAGAAAGGTCCTGAGGGGCATTAGAAGGGTCTTGTGGCCTTCATAAGGGTCCTGAAATGCATTAGAAGGGTCTGGGGCTTTTAGATGGGTCCTGAGGCAATCTAGAAGGGTCTAGGGGCCTTTACATGGGTCTTGAGGGTCATTAGAAGGGTGTGGAAACCTTTAGAAAGGCCCTGAAAGGCATTAGAAGGGTCTGGGGGCTTTTAGATGGGTCCTGAGTGGGTCCAGATAGGTCTGGGGGCCTTTTTAAAGGCCCTCAGGGGGATTATAAGGGTCTGGCGGCCTTTAGAAAGGCCCTGAGTGGCATTACAAGGGCCTGCGGTCATATAGAAAGGCCCTGAGGGGCATTAGAAGGGTCTGGGGGCCTTTAGAATGGTCCTGAGGGGGTCTAGAAGGGTCTGGAGGCATTTAAAACTGTCCTGAAAGGCTCTAGAAGGGTCTGGGTGCCTTTATAAGGGTCCTGAGGAGCTTTAGAAGGGTCTGGGTGCCCTTATAAAAGCCCTGAGTGGAATTAGCAGGGTCTGGGGGACTTTAGAAGGGTCCTGAGGGGCTCTATAAGGGTCTAGGAACCTTTAGAAAGGCCCTGTGTGGCATTAGAAGGGTCTGGGGGCGTTTAGAAGGGTCTTCAGGGGCTCTAGAAGGGTCTGGGGACCTTTAGAAAGGCCCTGTGGGGTATTAGAAGGGTCTGAGGTCCTTTAGAATGCTCCTGAGTTGCAGTAGAAGGGTCTGGGGACCTTTATAAGTGTCCTGACGGGCTCTAGAAGGGTCTGGGAACCTTTATAAATGCCCTGAGGGGCATTAGAAGGGTCTTGTGGCCTTCATAAGGGTCCTGAAAGGAATTAGAAGGGTCTGGGGGCTTTTAGATGGGACCTGAGGAAATCTAGAAGGGTCTAGGGGCCTTTACATGGGTCTTGATGGTCATTAGAAGGGTGTGGAGGCCTTTAGAAAGGCCCTGAAAGGCATTAGAAGGGTCTGGGGGCTTTAGATGGGTCCTGAGGCAATCTAGAAGGGTCTGGGGGCCTTTACATGGGTCTTGAGGGTCATTAGAAGGGTGTGGAGGCCTTTAGAAAGGACCTGAGGGGCTCTAGAAGGGTCTGGGGGCTATTAGAATCGTCCTGAGAGGGTCCAGAAGGGTCTGGGGGACTTTTTAAAGGCCCTCAAGGGGAATTATAAGGGTCTCGCGGCCTTTAGAAAGGCCCTGAGTGGCATTACAACGGCCTGGGGTCATATAGAAAGGCCCTGAGAGGTTCTAGAAGTGTCTGGGGTACTTTAGAAAGGCCCTGAGGAGAATTAGAAGGGTCTGGGGGCCTTTAGAATGGTCCTGAGGGGGTCTAGAAGGGTCTGGAGTCATTTAAAACTGTCCTGAGAGGCTCTAGAAGGGTCTGGGTGCCTTTATAAGGGTCCTGAGGAGCATTAGAAGGGTCTGGGTGCCCTTATAAAAGCCCTGAGGGGAATTAGCAGGGTCTGGGGGCCTTTAGAAGGGTGCTGAGGGGCTCTATAAGGGTCTGGGGGCCTTTAGAAGGGTCTTCAGGGGCTCTAGAGGGGTCTGGGGACCTTTAGAAAGGCCCTGTGGGGCATTAGAAGGGTCTGGGGGCCTTTAGAATGCTCCTGAGGGGCAGTAGAAGGGTCTGGGGACCTTTATAAGGGTCCTGAAGGGCTCTAGAAGGGTCTGGGGACCTTTATAAGGGTCCTGACGGGCTCTAGAAGGGTCTGAGGGCCTTTAGAAAGGTCCTGAGGGGCATTAGAAGGGTCTTGTGGCCTTCATAAGGGTCCTGAAAGGCATTAGAAGGGTCTGGGGGCTTTTAGATGGGTCCTGAGGCAATCTAGAAGGGTCTAGGGGCCTTTACATGGGTCTTGAGGGTCATTAGAAGGGTGTGGAGGCCTTTAGAAAGGCCCTGAAAGGCATTAGAAGGGTCTGGGGGCTATTAGAAGCGTCCTGAGTGGGTCCAGAAGGGTCTGGGGGCCTTTTTAAAGGCCATCAGGGGGATTATAAGGGTCTCGCGGCCTTTAGAAAGGCCCTGAGTGGCATTTCAAGGGCCTGGGGTCATATAGAAAGGCCCTGAGGGGCATTAGAAGGGTCTGGGGGCCTTTAGAATGGTCGTGAGGGGGTCTAGAAGGGTCTGGAGGCATTTAAAACTGTCCTGAGAGGCTCTAGAAGGGTCTGGGTGCCTTTATAAGGGTCCTTACGGGCATTAGAAGGGTCTGGGTGCCCTTATAAAAGCCCTGAGGGGAATTAGCAGGGTCTGGGGGACTTTAGAAGGGTCCTGAGGGGCTCTATAAGGGTCTGGGGGCCTTTAGAAGGGTCTTCAGGGGCTCTAGAGGGGTCTGGGGACCATTAGAAAGGCCCTGTGGGGCATTAGACGGGTCTGGAGGCCTTTAGAATACTCCTGAGGGGCAGTAGAAGGGTCTGGGGACCTTTATAAGTGTCCTGACGGGCTCTAGAAGGGTCTGGGAACCTTTATAAATGCCCTGAGGGGCATTAGAAGGGTCTGAGGGCCTTTAGAAAGGTCCTGAGGGGCATTAGAAGGGTCTTGTGGCCTTCATAAGGGTCCTGAAATGCATTAGAAGGTTCTGGGGCTTTTAGATGGGTCCTGAGGCAATCTAGAAGGGTCTAGGGGCCTTTACATGGGTCTTGAGGGTCATTAGAAGGGTGTGGAAACCTTTAGAAAGGCCCTGAAAGGCATTAGAAGGGTCTGGGTGCTTTTAGATGGGTCCTGAGTGGGTCCAGATAGGTCTGGGGGCCTTTTTAAAGGCCCTCAGGGGGATTATAAGGGTCTGGCGGCCTTTAGAAAGGCCCTGAGTGGCATTACAAGGGCCTGCGGTCATATAGAAAGGCCCTGAGGGGCATTAGAAGGGTCTGGGGGCCTTTAGAATGGTCCTGAGGGGGTCTAGAAGGGTCTGGAGGCATTTAAAACTGTCCTGAAAGGCTCTAGAAGGGTCTGGGTGCCTTTATAAGGGTCCTGAGGAGCTTTAGAAGGGTCTGGGTGCCCTTATAAAAGCCCTGAGTGGAATTAGCAGGGTCTGGGGGACTTTAGAAGGGTCCTGAGGGGCTCTATAAGGGTCTAGGAACCTTTAGAAAGGCCCTGTGTGGCATTAGAAGGGTCTGGGGGCGTTTAGAAGGGTCTTCAGGGGCTCTAGAAGGGTCTGGGGACCTTTAGAAAGGCCCTGTGGGGTATTAGAAGGGTCTGAGGTCCTTTAGAATGCTCCTGAGTTGCAGTAGAAGGGTCTGGGGACCTTTATAAGTGACCTGACGGGCTCTACAAGGGTCTGGGAACCTTTATAAATGCCCTGAGGGGCATTAGAAGGGTCTTGTGGCCTTCATAAGTGTCCTGAAAGGAATTAGAAGGGTCTGGGGGCTTTTAGATGGGACCTGAGGAAATCTAGAAGGGTCTAGGGGCCTTTACATGGGTCTTGATGGTCATTAGAAGGGTGTGGAGGCCTTTAGAAAGGCCCTGAAAGGCATTAGAAGGGTCTGGGGGCTTTAGATGGGTCCTGAGGCAATCTAGAAGGGTCTGGGGGCCTTTACATGGGTCTTGAGGGTCATTAGAAGGGTGTGGAGGCCTTTAGAAAGGACCTGAGGGGCTCTAGAAGGGTCTGGGGGCTATTAGAATCGTCCTGAGAGGGTCCAGAAGGGTCTGGGGGACTTTTTAAAGGCCCTCAGGGGGATTATAAGGGTCTCGCGGCCTTTAGAAAGGCCCTGAGTGGCATTACAACGGCCTAGGGTCATATAGAAAGGCCCTGAGAGGTTCTAGAAGTGTCTGGGGTACTTTAGAAAGGCCCTGAGGGGCATTAGAAGGGTCTGGGGGCCTTTAGAATGGTCCTGAGGGGGTCTAGAAGGGTCTGGAGGCATTTAAAACTGTCCTGAGAGGCTCTAGAAGGGTCTGGGTGCCTTTATAAGGGTCCTGAGGAGCATTAGAAGGGTCTGGGTGCCCTTATAAAAGCCCTGAGGGGAATTAGCAGGGTCTGGGGGCCTTTAGAAGGGTGCTGAGGGGCTCTATAAGGGTCTGGGGGCCTTTAGAAGGGTCTTCAGGGGCTCTAGAGGGGTCTGGGGACCTTTAGAAAGGCCCTGTGGGGCATTAGAAGGGTCTGGGGGCCTTTAGAATGCTCCTGAGGGGCAGTAGAAGGGTCTGGGGACCTTTATAAGGGTCCTGAAGGGCTCTAGAAGGGTCTGGGGACCTTTATAAGGGTCCTGACGGGCTCTAGAAGGGTCTGAGGGCCTTTAGAAAGGTCCTGAGGGGCATTAGAAGGGTCTTGTGGCCTTCATAAGGGTCCTGAAAGGCATTAGAAGGGTCTGGGGGCTTTTAGATGGGTCCTGAGGCAATCTAGAAGGGTCTAGGGGCCTTTACATGGGTCTTGAGGGTCATTAGAAGGGTATGGAGGCCTTTAGAAAGGCCCTGAAAGGCATTAGAAGGGTCTGGGGGCTTTTAGATGGTTCCTGAGGCAATCTAGAAGGGTCTGGGGGCATTTACATGGGTCTTGAGGGTCATTAGAAGGGTGTGGAGGCCTTTAGAAAGGCCCTGAAGGGCTCTAGAAGGGTCGGGGGGCTATTAGAAGCATCCTGAGGGGGTCCAGAAGGGTCTGGGGGCCTTTTTAAAGGCCCTCAGGGGGATTATAAGGGTCTCGCGGCCTTTAGAAAGGCCCTGAGGGGCATTAGAAGGGTCTGGGTGCCTTTAGAAATGACCTGTGGGGCATTAGAAGGGTATGGGGGCCTTTAGAAAGGCCCTGAGGGGCATTAGAAGGGTCTGGGGGCCTTTAGAATGGTCCTGAGGGGGTCTAGAAGGGTCTGGAGGCATTTAAAACTGTCCTGAGAGGCTCTAGAAGGGTCTGGGTGCCTTTATAAGGGTCCTGAGGGGCATTAGAAGGGTCTCGGTGCCCTTATAAAAGCCCTGAGAGGAATTAGCAGGGTCTGGGGGACTTTAGACGGGTCCTGAGAGGCTCTATAAGGGTCTCGGGGCCTTTAGAAGGGTCTTCAGGGGCTCTAGAAGGGTCTGGGGACCTTTAGAAAGACCCTGTGGGGCATTAGAAGGGTCTGGGGGCCTTTAGAAGGGTCCTGAGGGGCTCTATAAGGGTCTGGGGGCCTTTAGAATGGTCTTCAGGGGCTCTAGAAGGGTCTGGGGACCTTTAGAAAGGCCCTGTGGGGCATTAGAAGGGTCTGGAGGCCTTTAGAATGCTCCTGAGGGGCAGTAGAAGGGTCTGGGGACCTTTATAAATGCCCTAAGGGGCATTAGAAGGGTCTTGTGGCCTTCATAAGGGTCCTGAAAGGCATTAGAAGGGTCTGGGGGCTTTTAGATGGGTCCTTAGGCAATCTAGAAGGGTCTAGGGGCCTTTACATGGGTCTTGAGGGTCATTAGAAGGGTGTGGAGGCCTTTAGAAAGGCCCTGAAAGGCATTAGAAGGATCTGGGGGCTTTTAGATGGGTCCTGAGGCAGTCTAGAAGGTTCTGGGGGCCTTTACATGGGTCTTGAGGGTCATTAGAAGGGTGTGGAGGCCTTTAGAAAGGCCCTGAGGGGCTCTAGAAGGGTCTGGGGGCTATTAGAATCGTCCTGAGAGGGTCCAGAAGGGTCTGGGGGACTTTTTAAAGGCCCTCAAGGGGAATTATAAGGGTCTCGCGGCCTTTAGAAAGGCCCTGAGTGGCATTACAAGGGCCTGGGGTCATATAGAAAGGCCCTGAAAGGTTCTAGAAGTGTCTGGGGTACTTTAGAAAGGCCCTGAGGGGCATTAGAAGGGCCTGGGGGCCTTTAGAATGGTCCTGAGGGGGTCTAGAAGGGTCTGGAGGCATTTAAAACTGTCCTGAGAGGCTCTAGAAGGGTCTGGGTGCCTTTATAAGGGTCCTGAGGAGCATTAGAAGGGTCTCGGTGCCCTTATAAAAGCCCTGAGGGGAATTAGCAGGGTCTGCGGGCCTTTAGAAGGGTCCTGAGGGGCTCTATACGGGTCTGGGGGCCTTTAGAAGGGTCTTCAGGGGCTCTAGAGGGGTCTGGGGACCTTTAGAAAGACCCTGTGGGGCATTAGAAGGGTCTGGGGGCCTTTAGAATGCTCCTGAGGGGCAGTAGAAGGGTCTGG